>WSYH01009250.1:0-26552 GCA_036426205.1 Ascaphus truei | reverse complement strand
TTTCTTCCGACCATGTGTAGCCACAGAGCTTGGCTGCTGCTGACTGGACTCTCCTTCCAATGGAAGAGACTCCAAAAGCGGCCCACCACCAACCACCCCACCACCAGACACCCCAGCAGCACCAGCAACAGACACCCCAGCAGCACCAGCAACAGACACCCCAGCAGCACCAGCAACAGACACCCCAGCAGCACATCAACTGACACCCCAGCATCACCAGCAACAGAGCCACCACCAGCACTCGCACTCACCGCAACACCACTCGCACTCCCAGCAACACCAGTCACACTCGCAGCAACAGCACTCCCCTGAATCCTACGTTCACTCAGACGCGTACTCACACGACTACAAGTATCACTCACACTAGCATCCCTCTTCCCACACCTTTCGGCCATACCTATAGCACTCACAAAGAACAGAAAAGAAATTTAAACACAATCGCACTGAACACTTACAAACTGAACACAACACAAAGATGTTAACAAAACAACACAGGACAAACCGATGAAAATACACAGCACCTCTCTCTGTCAATCTGAAATATGCAAATCGCCCAGCTCTGTGTGTGTCACTCTCTCTCGCTCTCTCTCCCAACAACACAGAGAATGCATAAAAATACACGCTACCTTTAAATAGGCCGCTCAATCAAAAACATGCTTGCTTCGGCAGATTCTGCAAGAAGTTTCATTGGCGAACCTAACACCACCTCGCCATGCACGCCGATACACGGCGCTTACTGTATAGAGCCCTTAGACTTAATAAATCACCAGCCCAGATGGCTTTTCTAACAAATATTACAAGAAAGTTGTGGATATATTGTAAGGATCCACGCTGCGGGTATACCCGCGTCCAGCGCATCCTTACCTTTTTCTCAGGCCATTCAGGCTCCCCGGCGGCATTCCCTGCTCCTTGCTGCTTTCCCTGCACCTCCTGTCCACGCGCGTCAGCCTTACGGGCACGCGCGCCCCCAAGCTGCCATTGGTTGGTGCCAGGCGCCTGACTCCGCCTCCACTGGCGCAGCACACGCTCCTTGCGTGTCGCTGCTTGGGTCCTTTCAGCTCCACCTTCCCGCTTCTCCCTCCTTACCTGACCCTTCCTCTATCCGTCCCTCTGCTCCTCCCCTTCTTCTCTCTGCTCCTGGATCCTCCGGTGCACCTTCCCCACGCTCCGCCTCCTCGGACGTCACGCACATGCCTGGCACGCCCCTTCCCTATCTGCCTTGCCTCTCAGGTCCTCCTTCCCTTTCTGTCCCTTCCCTTGTCCGTCCCTCCGTTCCTCCCCTCACTCCCATTGGTTTCAAACTTCCTCACTCTGCTCTCTTATTAGGTTCCTCTTCAGGCCGCTCCTCTGTCACTCCCCTTTCTCTGATTGGTCCCAGCCCCCTATATAATCCCTCTTCTCCATTTCCTCTTTGCACTGCATAGCTTCTGTACCTTGGTGCTGTCTGCTGTTGCCTCACCTCTCTTGTCTTTTCAGTGCTGCTCCTGTCCCTGGAATCCTTGCTGACCTCCCTGGATTTGACCCTTGAATTGAACTCCACTACGCTGCTCTCTGGAACCCTTTGGACCTTGCTTTGGACTTCTACGTCTGGCTTGTGGGCAGGCTGAGCGTTACATATATTAGCCCCTTATCTTCTTAATATGTTTAATTAATGTATGTCACTTGCAAATCTCGCTTCAGAAATACTACAACCATAGTCACTCTCCCTAAAGACGAAAAAGATCACACTATTTGCTCCAACTATAGACATATATTTTTACTTAACACAGGTATAAAACTAGAAAAATAATAAAAACACTGGAACACCCGAACAGCTATCCACAGGAAACAACCATCTTCCACGATTCTTCTAAAAAACAGAGAGGGACAATGCGGGCTCCATAGTGTAAATAGTTAAGGTTTTATTAATCACAAGCTAAAATCAGTTCACTCCCAGCATTGAGATAGGACATGCACATCGAACAAGAACACCTGTCATCCATTGCATCTTCGTCTGTCGGGAACTGAAGTCTCGTGGGTGCATGCGTGTAAGTCTCTTCCTACAGCCGGGTACCTCCGTGATGTGCGTCCACTCAACAGCCCCCCCGGCTGAACGGCACCCGATTACTTGGTTCCGCAGCAAAACAGATCCCCTCTGATTCAACAGAAGCTCAGAGAATTGGATGCATAGTGTTTAAAGAAATGCATCGCCGTTCACACAGCTTTTAAGCACAGCATGGGACTAGCAAAGCAAGTCAAACCACTCACAGACATGTTTCAACCTTGATGGGTAGCATCAGTGTGTGGTTGGTTTATACTTGCTTTGCAATATTTCTAGGCTGGGTAGGTTTATCATTACATTTTGTTATTGTGAGTGAAAAAGGCAGCAAAAAAATCTCCACCGTTTATCAGCCAATAAAAAAAGAATATCACTTGTGAGCATATTCACACATACACTATATATATCACACACTATATATATAACACACACACACACACACACACACACACACCACCACACGAATACACCCAACCAGTCACACACACACACACACCAACAACACACCAAACACACACACACACACACACACACACACACACACACACACACACAAACACACACACACACACACACAGCGCACTCACAAACAGTATAAAATCAAGCATGTATGAGATATACTTAATCGCCAGATGACTGCAAGGGTCAACGCCAAACGCTCCTATGGTGCCTTCTCTGCTGCCACTGGTAGCTCAGCCGGATTTGTGGATTCTCCAGGAACCAAATGATGTCACAACTCAGCGTCCCATACAGAGATATCTTCCAGTATCAGTACCTTCAACTGGCACTATTTTCTGCATAAAACCACAATCCAGGGAGACTCGGCAGCCCAAAAGCAGTCCTCAATCTGCATAAAAATACACTCTTTGCTTGTGAGTAGTAGAAACAGCTGCTATGCTCGCAACTTTAGGGAACGCCCTACGCGTTTCGTCACTGATGACTTCATCAAGGGATCAATATATATATATAATACAATGTGTCACCTTTTGCCTGGAATATCCATTCACATGGAGCCCATTTAAGCTGATGTATCTCCGTTTACACAGCTTTTAAACACAGCATGGGACTAGCAAAGCAAGTTTAAACCACTCACAGGCATGTTTCAACCTTGATGGGTATCATCAGTATGAGGTTGGTTTACACTTTGAAATATTTCTAGGCTGGGTTTATATTTAATATTTCTAGTTATGGTGGGTGAAAAAGGCGACAGAAAACCTCCACCGTTAGCATATAGCCAATAAAGAATATCACTTTTGAGCACATTCCCATGTCTTAGACAGGTCTGCAACTCTGCCTTTCAACCATTATCACCTCGCATACAGTGCTCCCACTGCAGCAAGATATATATATATATACAGTATATATAGCTCAAGGATCCTTGAGAAAGTTACTAACTGCGACAAAACGCGTGGGACGTTGTGACGTAAGCACTCAGTGACGCGTGGCAGTCAGGCGGGGTTTGGCTTGGACTGAGGCTTGAGACGCACTACCGGGAAACCAGGTAGTTCTTCGCATCACTGACACTACTCCCTTTCCTCTGCTCCTCGTTTTGCTGCCGTCGCTGCAGCTAAGATCTAATTTTTTGGGCTGCTTGGATATATCGTGGAGGACTCTACCGAGGGAGTGGTATGTACAAATAAGGAACGGTGTTGCACGCACTGCATAGATGGTGAGAGCAGCATTGTGGTGAATCACCCACCTAAGGGACCTTGGGGCTTGTGAGAGACTAATCAGTGCCTTTTGTCATATTCGTTACCTGATTCCTTATACCAATTGTCCCTGGCTACCTGTCTGACTGCCTCACTAGCGTGGATCTACCATTACAGATTGTCTCGAATGATTGAGTTTTTTACCCACCATGTGAGTATAGGTCCTGCTGACTACTCCATGTTTGAATAAAGTATCCTTGTTTTACAGTATTATGCTATTGAGCTGGCGCTTCTTTTCTTTTGTTTTATATATATATATACAGTGTTCGACAAACCCGGTTGCCCGCTGGCTGGGGGCGACTCGAAATTGCAACTTGGCGATTGGCCCAAGCAACTCACGTGCTGCTGTTTAATTTCCCCCGCTCGCGCTGAATTTCCCCTGCTGGCGCTGAAAGAGTGAAAAAAAAAGCCTCCGGCTCTCTGTGCAGCCCTTTTCCTCCTCCACCGCCTCTCTGACCAGCCCTTTTCCTCCTTCTCTGCCTGAGGGGGGGGCCTGCGTCCTCCATGGGGGGTTCTGCAGCAGTGGCGTCCGCCTCGGAGAGGGGGGGCCTGTGGTGGTGGCATCCACCTGGGGGGGCCTGCGGTGGTGGCGTCTGCCTCTGGGGGGGGGCGGGGGGGGGGGGGGGCGGCGGGGGTGTCCGGCCTGGGGGGGGCGGGGGGGGGGGGGGGGGGGGGCATCACTCGCGTCACACAGGCAGGTGGAAATGCTGCCAAGGAGGAGGACTGGGGGAGAGAGGAGAGCCCCAGGCAGGTAATTACAGCAGGCCCCCCCAGGGAGATCAAACCCTCAGTACCTCATGTGTGACATCCCGTGTGTGTGTCTGTGTGTGTGTGTCTGTGTGAATACACCCACCCAAGTGTCAAGTCAAAAAGTGTGAAGTCACCCACCCACCTAAGTGTCAAGTCACCCACCCACCCAAGTGTCAAGTCACCCACCCACCCAAGTGTCAAGTCACCCACCCACCCAAGTGTCAAGTCACCCATCCACCCACGTGTCAATCACCCATACGTGTCATGTCACCCACCCACCCAAGTGTCAAGTCACCCAAAAGTGTCAAGTCAAAGTGTCAAGTCAACCCCAAGTGTCAAGTCAACCCAAGTGTCAAGTCACCCACCCACCCACCCAAGTGTCAAGTCTCCCACCCACCCAAGTGTCCAGTCACCCACCCACCCATTCACTCACCCACCCAGTCACCCAAGTGTCAAGTAAAAGTGTCAAATCAAAATTGTCAAGTCACCCACCCACCCAAGTGTCCAGTCAAGTGTCCAGTCACCCAACCCACTCAACCCACCCAAGTGTCCAGTCACCCACCCATCTAGTCACCCACCCACTCAAGCCACTGTCGGCTTGAATCCTGCGCTGCTGTTGCGCACATGACAACGCCATCTCCTGTGACACGCTGCCCTGCATGTCTGCCCTGCGGAGGTCTGTGGTGTGGAAGGCAGGGAGGGTCTCCCTCCGAAGCTCCCGCTGATCATATGAGACGCTTGGGAGCTGACTTTCACATCACGAGAGGGGATACTCTCAGATTTATCCACTTCCTTCTACTCTCTAGTGTCTGGTAAGCGGCCAGTCCAACTATTGTTGGAGTGCAAGTGTGACCCTTTGTTTTTAGTGATATAATTTATTTTGTTCACTTAGTTATTGCATTAAATGCTTTTTATTTACATCAGTCATTTGTTTTGTCTCAGCAATCGTTTGTCTATTATTTGTGAGTAGTGTTGTATGTTTGTTAGTTACTGTATTACACTATGTCTGTTTTTATATCTTTTACATGATTTATCGTCTTCATGAGGAGAGTCCAAGTGGATACCACCTTCCATCTGGTTGTATAACATTTCTTTAAACATTATATTCATTTGTAGGCCAAGCGCCATAGATATAACTTTTTTTCTTCTGGACAACGCATCTGCCTTCACGTTCTTCGTTCCAGGGATGTAGGATAAGTGATAGCTGAAGCGAGAGAAGAAGAGTGCCCAGTGAGCCTGTCGAGGACCGAGGCGACATGCTCCTTCAATATACAGTAAATTTTTGTGGTCCGTTAAGATAGAAAATGGCTCCTTTGACCCTTCCAACAGATGTCTCCACTCTTGTAGTGCAATGTTAACGGCCAATAACTCTCTGTTGCCAACGTCGTAATTCCTCTCGGCAGAGGAGAATTTCTTGGCGAAATACGCACAAGGGTGAAGTTTATCCTGGGGCGAGAACCTCTGTGATAGTACTGCCCCTTCACCGCAGTCCGATGCGTCAACTTCTATTACAAAGGGAAGATCCGTGTTGGGGTGGTGCAGGATCGGTGCCGTGACGAATGCCTCTTTAAGGACCTGGAAGGCGGAGATAGCTTCGGCGGACCAGGCACAAGGATAAGCCCATTTTCTGGTCAACGCCGTGATGGAGGCCACTAGGGTAGAGAAATTACGAATGAACTTCCAATAGTAGTTTGCAATTTCTAAAAAGCGCTGGATAGCCTTGAGAGTTTCTGGTCGGGGCCATTCCGTAATTGCCTGGAGTTTACCTGGATCCATCAAAAGCCTTCGTCCGAAATAATGTAGCCTAGAAATTGGGTAGAGCGTTGATGGAAGGTACACTTCTCTAGTTTGGCGTATAGGTGATGTTTGAGTAGACTTGAGAGGACGTACGAGGTGTGACTAATGTGATCCTGGAGATTTTTGGAGAAGATCAAAATGTTATCTAAGTAGACAATAACAAAGATGTTGAGCACCTCACGAAATACGTCATTAATAAAGTCCTGAAAGACGGCTGGGGTGTTACATAAACCAAAAGGCATGACGAGGTACTCATAATGCCCAATGCGGGTGTTGAAGGCCGTCTTCCACACGTCGCCCTGCCTGATGCGGACCAAGTTGTAAGCTCCACGGAGATCGAATTTGGAAAAGATCTTAGCCCCTCGCAGTTTATTGAAGAGTTCTGTAATCAAGGGGAGAGGATAGCGGTTCTTGATGGGGATAACGTTCAAGCCCCGGTAATCAATACATGGCCTCAGAGTACCATCCTTTTTCTTCACGAAGAAGAACCCCGCTCTCGCCGGGGAACTGGAGGGCCGTATGAATCCTTTCTCAAGATTCTCCTTTATGTAGTCTTCCATGGCTTGAGACTCAGGTATCGACAATGGGTAAGTCTTGGACTTGGGCAAGGTGTATCCTGGGACCAAATCGATGGGGCAATCGTAGGACCGATGAGGAGGCAATTGTTCTGAGCGGACCTTGTTAAAGACCTTGCGGAAAGGGTGGTACAAGGGGGGAAGAATGGAATCCTGAGTCATTGTGTTAGCCAAGAGTTTGGGAGACTTCCCTGACCTCGGTTTCCAGGTGATGGGGGTAGGTGAGACCCAGTCAATTGGAGGGTTGTTCTTCTGCAACCAAGGTAGGCCAAGGGTTACCGGCATACCTGGGGCCTGGATGGCGTCAAGGACCAGGGTCTCGCTGTGTGATTAGGTAGATAGGAGGAGAGGTACGGTCTGTTGCGAGATAAAGGCCGGAGACAGTGAACGTTCGTTAATCCCAACCAAGGCGATAGGTTGGACCTTCTTCACCAAAGGTATCCGGTTCTGTTTGGCGAAATCGAGGTCTACAAAGTTTCCTCCAGCACCGGAGTCGATAAAGGCAGCAGTAGATGTGCAAAACTCAGAGCCTGCGAGAGAAATAGGAATCGTAAGTTTCTTAGGCAGTGCCTCCTTGCGGAGGGGACGAGAAGAGATAACACCCAGTGAGAGCCCCTCCATACTCACTGAGTGTTCCCATTTCCCGGACGCAAAGGGCATGCACGGATCAGATGTTCAGGAGATCCACAGTAGAAACAGAGTCGGCCGGCGTAGCGGAGTTGTCATAGTGAATTCCGGATCTGTTGCACCCCTAATTGCATTGGCTCGGGAGGCTCCAGTGCCAGCTGCTGCGAAGGAGATGGTCTAGGGACCAGAGGAGAGTTGGGGAAGGGTGCTTGGAAGGTTAGCGGCCGGGCATGCTGACGCTCCGAGCGTCGTACCTGGATGCGTTGATCAATGCGTATGGCCAAGTCGATGAGCGCCTCCAGTTGGTCTGGCCTGGGTTGCCGAGCAAGCTCATCCTTGATGTACTCCGAGAGACCTTGCCAGAAGATGGAGATGAGTGGCTCTTGTCCCCAGTTCGTCTTGGCGGCGAGCGTGTGAAATTCCACCGCATACTGTGTCACCGATCTTCGCCCCTGAGTTATCTGGAGTAGGGAAACATACGCCATCTCCCGGCGCGCAGGGGAATCAAAGACTTGTCGGAACTCACCCTTGAAGGCTAGGTAGTCTTGTGTCAGGTCCGGGCGCAACTCCCAGACTGGTGAGGCCCATGCCAGCGCGCTGCCCGTCAGTAGGTTGTACACGTAGGCTACCTTCTTTCGGCCGGTGAATTACTGAAGGGGTGCCATTTCAAATAGAACCTTGCACTGGTTAAGGAAACCTCTGCACTCCTGCGGGTTGCCAGCGTACGGCTTGGGAGGCGGTATCTTCACATCCAGAGTGCTGGGTCTGACTGGTTCCGCAGCCTGTGGAGGAGAAAGAGGTACAGGTGCTTCCGGTACTTGAGCCGAAAGTTTGGCCATTTGGCGTGTTAGGGCCACAATCTGATCAGCCATGGCCTGGTTTTGCTGTATCAGCGTAGAGATTGCTTGCCTCAGTTCGGCCTGGTCTGTGTCTTGTAGGCGCGTCATAATGTTACGCCGGAGTAGCCCGCAGACAAGACCTGTCCCTAGAAATGAGGTGGCAGGTATGAATACACACACCGACAGAGCGAGGGACGTGTCTGGGTTGTGGTATTAGATGGTGCCAGGCCAGATGGGGAGTATTGCGTGAAAACTTGCCGGTACTGTTTTTTCCAGAAGAATGGTCATTGCCGTTGCCGAGATCAGGGGTAGGAGAAGTACGGAAGGATCGAGGGGAGAGCTATGGTAGAAGGGAGCAAGAAGGTACTTAAACAGGAACAATCCGAAGTCGAGAGCGGACGTGCCTGGAGGAGCCCAGGGAGTTTCAGCGCATTGGCTGCTGTTCCTAGAGCCCAGGTGACACTCAGCAAGAGCCAGATTGTAACCGTGCGGTGTTTGGGGGCGGAGCCTGAGCGGAGATAAGTTCAGGGGCTGTTGTGTGTGTGCTGTAATTCTGACGTGCGCATGAGTGGAAGCAACGTGGGATGCGCTCATGCGTGCGGAGCGGCGATTCCGCGCCGACGGCTGCGACGTAGAGCATGGAGGAAGTACCTCGTGGAGCGTCCTACCATGCCGAGGGGTAAGTGATGCAGCTGAAGGGGGCTTGCGTGGTTGTAGTGGAAGGGTCTGAGCAGTGTAAGGAGAGAGCCGTGAGCTCCGCCTGTGGCGCTGTGTGCTCTCATTCCTAACACACGTAATATAATCTTCTACAGGAAATGTCTTCCAGACACTAAAATATTATATTGGCTTAATTGGGAAAGGGAGCTGGGTATGAGTATACCACTAGAGGAGTGTGGAACCATATCTACAAACACCTTTTAAAGCTTTATTTGTACTAAATAAAAGAGAATGGATATAAGGTCCTACTCTGTCGGTACCTAGTAACGGATAGACTACATAATATATATTCACAGGCTTCCAACAGATGCTGAAGTGGATGTAGTGAGTTTGGTACAATGTCCCATATCTGGTGGTCTTGTCCCAAAATTTCTCAAATTTGGTCCTAGTTCTTAGACCTGATTGAAAAACGAATCCATCATACAATTTTGAGGGATCTATTCCCCCCTTCCTTCTCCGTATTATTATTTTTGTACCCCCCTCACCCCAGCCACCCTTATAGCTTCAGAAAATGTTCTAAATAAACAGTTTAAAAAAGGTTCTTATGATGTAACAGATTTTACAGTAGGTCTCCCTTGAGAAAAGTTTAATGATCTTAGCGTGAACCCTTTAACAGTCAGATAACATTACAAATATTTGTGTCTCAAACTATATTAAAATGTAAATATTATTTCTGCAGTTCTCTAATTGTTTTACTTACTCTCATGTAAATTATATAGTGGTTGTTATCTATTGTTTTAATTACAATACATTTAATATTATTACACGTGGCAATGTCCCATAAGGTTCTCGTGCTTTGTGACTACCTAGTGGCCCTATAATGACCGGCTGTGTTCATCAGCTCTTAAATGCAGGGGTGGCTGTAAGTGATATTGCAAGCAGTTTGCACAGCCTCCCTCCCTGAATACAATACTGTGTCAATAATAAGACTGGAGATTAGCAAAATATTCACCTAACATTGGACAGTAATTGAGGTCCAATCAATTATCAGAGATTGTAGGTAATAAAAGATAGAAGTGCACCTGACCCAACACAAAGTTATAAATGAATGTCACAGGAGACCAGGTTTATAACACCTTTTTATACCGGGATCATTGATTGAGCAAAGCAAGGAGGTAAAATAAATTGTCATTTATTTCAGGAAAAGACATACACCCAATGTAACACAATTTACAGGGTTAACACACTTACTGGGAACGGGGCTAACGAATAAATCTATCCTCTAAACAAAATTCACAAAAATGACCTCTGTAGGAGCCCTTTTTCTTGACCGGCAGATACTCACGAAAGTCCTGGAACCGATTTCGGCATGCAGTGCCAGCCGCAACTGCTACGTTCTCAAAAGCAGGACTTAGAAACTTTTCTGAGTTGAAAATCCTTGAAGCTGGCTCGCGTCTATTCAGTACAGAGCATCTTTGAATTTGCTGCTATTGGTTTGGCGCTTGGAATCTGCGCTCCTGATTGGCTGCAGGTCCCCTTATGGGTTTCAGGGTCTCCTTCACCAACATCTACAGCCTATTAGAGTATTGGAATTCTCCTGCCAGCCAATCACTGATTTGCCGGTATTGTAAAGCCCGGAGGGCACTTTTTCTCAGTCTCTAAAGGGGCATGCGCCAACCTGGCACCTCTGCCTCTTTGCATACTGAGCCCACCCGGTGTCCAGGCTCCACAGAGTCTGGGCTCTGGCAAATGGTGGCTGGATAGCCCTGTGTTAGCCCAGGATGTGGGTACTCAAACAGAACCCCTCCTGTTCTAACACCTTGGCATCCCTGAGGCTTTCAAGTCAGGACTCCGCATAGACCCATAGGCACCAAGCTTGGTAGCCATCTGGTCTCTTGGAATCCATGACTTGGAAATCCCACAGTTCATTTACAGGTTATCAGTACATATACCTATTAAATATAACTCTTTATTAAAATATACTGTGTCCTGTCTTATGTGTGGTAAAATATATAAGTTTCTGTTCTGGTGTCAGGGATGGAGTGAGTGTATATAGTTCCTACATTCACTAGCCTCATTCTTGGCACACTTTAAAAAGGACTTTTAAAACTTTTACACACAAGAAAGCACTCTCAGCATGATCACATAGCTGGAGTCCCCCCCTGAATCCCTATACCAGGTCCAGGGTACCTGGGCATGTATCTGGGTACCTCTCCTTATACATGGGACCTCTCTTTATTCTAGGGACCCCGTGTATGATTGCAGCTATACATTAACCCCTTCATGCCCATTTACCTTGTCTGGAAGATGCTGCAGCAGGAATCGTGGCAGTGAGTCGTAATAGCGTTTTCAGAGGCAGAGTTTGCCCGGAGCAATGTGCTTGGCTGCATTGACGTTCTCCAACAAACCCACACTGAAACTTACAGCCTACAAATCTCCCGGTCCCAGCATCCCAGGAAAGGCAAAACACACAGAAATCTTTAATGTCACATAATTTGCACACAGTCACAGTAATGCATTTAGGACATCTGGATCAAAGAGCTGACACTCTAGGACCTCAACACACGGATCAGGGGTAACCAAGTGGGCTGAACCTTTATTAGTGAGCCTGGTTACCCCTTCACCGTTACAATGAACACATCTTTTTCCTTATAAAACAATTATTTATATCTTACTCCCCCACCCCCCACCCCTGGTTCAAATACAGCAACAAAATCTATTACATTTTAGGCACCATTGCAGCTTTAAATACAGTTTCAGTGGCGTAACACGGATCGATAACATAAATCGTTATTGTGCTTTATTATACAAATAGAAGAGATTTTTCGCCTGAGCGGGGAAAACAGAACATATCAAATTTGCTGATGTCAAAGCTTCAACAAAATTTGCTACTGCTAATGACTTTATGAATATATGCTAAAAAGTAGCTCCTGTTGTTTCAATACATGTGAAAGGTTATTTTAATGAATGCCATATTCACACATTGGGATTACTGAAACATGTCTGTTTAAAGTGTTGTGAGAACATAATACAGGGAAGAAGCAATTCTCATTTTATTGATGGATATGGCATTAAGCAACTTGAATTCAAATAGCTGCTTTGAAACTCCACAGAAAGGTCTTACAAAAAGTGACAATGTCTTCCGTGTTTCTAACTGAGACAGGCTAACATATCTGTAGTTTAGTTATTTTTGTAATTCAGAGAAAGGGAATATTAAGAATGAGCTGAATTTGTGAAGCATATTCCCTCTTTACCTTTAGAAATACGGGGAAGTGATTAAACCAGCACAACAGTATTGGCTATGTACACAATGCTATACATAGAAATCTGAGTCACAAATACAATACGATTTATTGTTTCCAGCACAGGTGCAAGCTGTGCGACCACTACCATGGCTGCCCCGGTGACCGAGGATTATTGCTCTGGGGGGTCAGATTCAGAAGTATGGACCCTCCACAGCGAAGTCGTGACAGCACTATCCCTGGAGCCCCGCCTTTTTGTTTTTTCAGGCGCGGCTTTGGAGACAGTAAGTCTTGTTGCATTTGTACCTGCTTTACAGAGCTAGAAATCTAATTTTGGTGCCTTAAGGAAAGATGTGGGATACCTTGGCACGAGTCTGCACAATGGGATCTTTTTGGAGGGGGCAGATAATCCAGAACACGCCGTTCAGTATCAGGTTTGCAGCCAGGAGATTTGGATACTGTACAAAATTCATCATGGTCATAGTTACTAAGCAGTCCTATTAATAAGACAGGTATGGCAGAGGACCACTTAGGAAGTATGGCCCTTTAGGAGTTATTTATCAGTCTCGTGACTGGAGGTACTAAACTGCACCAGATTTATTATGGAAAACATCACGATTAAAACCAATTATATTTTCTTGTTTTATAAATAAATGCAGCATAACCACCTTTTAAACTATTGTAGATTGCAGGGGCCTAATGGTACTCTATGCATGCACCATTCCACCCTTCTCTACAATCAAACTTATTATTATAATTCTTATTAGCAATGACACTTCTGAGCATATTCCTTCCCATCTCAAGACAGCTCAGCTTTTATTACTCCCATTGTAAAGCATTTTAATTTTTCACTTTTTAATGGGCAAAGACGAAAAAATGATCTCATGCCCCTAGCAATGTGGAATTAGGATGACAACTTCAAACTGTATAAGAACACTATTATCAATTACTATCATCATCAACGGTGAAACGGCCATCCACATTTCATCAGTTTATAGCTTTTTAGGAAAGCATCAGCATTAGTGCTAAATTAATAGACATACTAATCACCTTTTTTGCCCTTATTTATTATTGAAATTTCACAGATGACACACAACCTCTGTCCAACCAGCCGATATGTGCTCCCAATTTTGTAATCAGATTAGAATTCCGGCATATCTTTATCGTGAGTTCTACCCAAACTCATCATTAATTAAAATTCTCATCATCCATTAAAAACGCTTCTAGAATGAATATCAGACACATAGGCAGAGAGCACTTACTGTAAATGAAAATGAATTTGTGTTGGCGTGCAATATGAGATTTTTCTGGCTTCCACTGCATGCAGAATGACTGTGTGATTAAAAATGATTAAAAATGATTTGTTGAATAGCTCTTTCATAAATGTTAGTAGTATCATTTGGTCCAACCGGTATTAGAAGAAAAAATAGTCTCATGTTAGCAAGCTATTTAAACAGGCTTATTCCACAGTAAACACTAATTGCAAGTAACAGATTTTTTCAACCTAACACCTGTGCCCTTGACTAAAACTGGAACTTAATGGTACTGGAATTATCTGTTGGTTAATAACCAGTTCTCTACACATGGTACTGGAAAATCAGTAAGTGCCCTCCAATTAAGTGTTTTGTCTGAGATAAACCTAAAATAAAAGGATATAATCATAAGCTAATTAAAATAACATTATGCTCAGTCTTGACGAATTAAAAAAAGCCTAATACATAGGTTGTTTTTACAAAAGCTTTTTTTAAATTAATAGAAAACACTGCATAATTTATCTATTGTAAAATTAGGTTTATATATGTAGCACATGTTCCCCCCCCCCCTCCCTCTGGGAGATTATGGCTATGCGACTGCTTGGTATAGTGCTGGTTACCTGCGTGGTACAGGAGAGATGAGTTTTCCGCGATGGTGTGGGGGTGTACAGAGCAGACCTTTAGGGATCCCTCTGGTTCTGTTCTTCTCGGTGTCAGCACCTCAAGACATAGGGGGCTTCCGCATGACTGAAGGGGGTCCCCGCAATGACAGTCCTTAATATCACTACCTCTCTCCAGACTGCAGTGGAGCCAGAAGTACAAATGAGGATGTTCTTTATTTCAGCAGCCACAGCTGGTGTTATTGCAGCGTATACTTCAATTGGATAGGGTGGATCCCTGGCATCTGGATTGTACTGGCCTGAGGGTAATGATGAGGCCTGGCTGGATTAGATTAGTGCTTCAGCCCATGAGGGGATGAGCACATGTCTCACTCCCGGCCAGGAGGAGACACTCACAGCTCCTACCCCATGTAGGGGTAGGCTAGAACTGAAGGTCTCACCCGTAAGGGGCTGAACTTCAATCTGTAATTTAGGCACTTCCTTCCTGCAGCTCAAAGAAGGAGGGCCCAGTATCTGTACCACCATTGGCTATAACAGATCCCTTTGTCAACACCAGGGGAAGGTAGAGAGATAGCTGGACCAACCACTGCTATATATAAATAAAGAAAAGCATGATAATATCACACTTGAAAAAGTACCAATATATTTACAGTTTTAAACAGTTTTTGATAATAACATATGTTCCTTTTAGTTCAAAAACAAGATACAATAATTTAAATCCCCTTTATAGAATTGAAAACGGCATTGAGTGTGGGTCAAGGAAACGTTGCTCTATTGTTCTTGGTCCACGTCTCTGCTGTGGCTCCGGCCAGCCCAGCACATCTATCT
This sequence comes from Ascaphus truei, assembly GCA_036426205.1. Lineage (NCBI taxonomy): Eukaryota > Metazoa > Chordata > Amphibia > Anura > Ascaphidae > Ascaphus > Ascaphus truei. Next base: position 11,617 of record WSYH01009250.1, on the reverse strand, counting down.
GAGAAGCCCCTGGAGATTCCATCATTCCTGGGATGAAGTTGAAAGTCATTCTGGTCTGTAAAACAACACGGAATGTAGGCAGGCGGCTTGGACAGCAGGCATCGCAGCATGTTTCTGGTACACGCTTTACTCATATCTCAGGGTCATCTTTAAACATTCAAGCACTTCCTCGGTAAGCAAACTACCATCTTACTGTCAAAATCCCCTTCCACAGTACTTTCCATAGACCTATTTGGGTGCACAGTGAAGTCAAGTTCAGAGCCAGGGCCAATAGGAACTTGAATCTCCCATGAGACCAGTGGCCATCATAGCTTAGGGTTTATAAAACCCCACCCAGTTTTGTACTTGTTGCTTGTCAACTTTTTGTTCACAGAGCAGCAGTCTGGCTATTCTCTGGTGCCCTGCACGTGGTCTTTCCCTGTTTACAATTATCTGGCTCTGCAGACCTTACAGGTACCTTTTTGTTTTTGCTCAGTTTGTTTCCATTTGCACTTCTTTCCCCCTGCTTTTTCTTCTCCCGAGGCTACCATTGCTTTTGCATGTAGCGCTGCAGACCTTGTAAATATATTTTGTTTTTTGTTTCTGTTTTCCTTTTGCTCTTCTTCCCCCCTGCTCTTTTGTCATTACCTGGCTACCATTGCTATTGCATATAGCACTGTAGACCTTGCAGATCACTCTTGTTTTGCCTTGTATTCCCTGCACTTCTTCTCCCTCCCCCTGCTTCTTTGACCTTTTCTAGCTACCATAGCTTTTTGTGTAGCTCTGCAGATTTCACAGATTCCATTTTGTTTTCCCTGTTTTATAACTTTGGTGTGAACATTAAACATTATCACTTTTTACTTATTCCGGTCTGTTGTCTGTTGTGGATTGTGGGTTTTCATATACTTCAGAGGGGCATGTAGTTTTGATACTTTCATTCTCTTTCTCTTTAATTTGGTAGATCCTTACATACAGTATCAGCAGTGCTGGGCACACACTCATTGTTTAAATCTTCTCCATTTTTCTTGTGTTGCTTGCTGCTGGAAAAAAAAATCCTCTTGCTGCTGGTCTTTTTTCGGGGCCACATAGGAATCATCATCAAATAAGGCCTGAAGGGACACTGTTCGTGTGACTAGGCTCATTATACAATAAACACATGAAATCCCCCATTCTGGTGCTTCAGGTGTATTCTTCAGACGGACCATGGGAGGCGCTATAACACCAATACTTTTCACACTTTTTCCTGCGTATGCTGTAAACACAGCTGGTAGTCCCAAAGAATATGGCAAACTTTACTCACAGTTTCAATACCTCTCGTAGGTCAGTCTCTGTAGCCATCTCACGCCTAATGCGCAGTCTTTTTGTAAACCCATGTTTTTTTCTTTTAAAGCCACAGACCTTTCAGTGTGTTTTCTGCATTCTCCACCATATGTGACAAACCGGTCAGGTTTACATGAGGGGACTGTGTCAGGGGGCAGCTTTTCCTTATTCCACACCTCACACACTTCAACTGCATGGACGATGTGTTTGTTAGTGTAGCTATATTGGATTTAAAGATGGTTGTATCTCTGTATGCAACAAAAAAGACAAAAAAGCCCAAAGCTACATCCAAAATGACAAAAATATACAGTGAAATACCTAAATATCTCTTGAAAAAGGGGTCATTTAGTTTAACCCTTTGACCAAAGCATTTTAAGCCTGTTTGAGATCACTACTATATTGTGATATTAACAACACCTACAAGTACTCACAGAGATGTGGGTGTTTTGTGACAATTAATGTTGATTGTGCAACCATCTGACATATATATCTCATGAGACCATATGCTTTATTGAGGTTTGTGATTTACAGTACCACCTATAATTAACCCATAAGCGGTGCCCTCTTCACCAATACAGGGCTCCCTCACCATTAACAATTTTAAATATCACAGTGTATATTTTTAGCGTGACCAATAAAGTTTAATTTTAACAGCAATACTCTATTCAAATGATTGGCATATGAAGTTACACTATTACCCCAAGATAACATTTTTCCAGCCTAAATCTATGTTCTTAATGAATGCAATATAAGGGATTCTTTGGGTCGATTTCTTTATCAACCACCTTTGTACAGTGTTATGATGTGTCTAACATTGTGGTATTAGCAGTCCTCGACAAATCCAGTTGCCCGGTCGCCACAGGCGACTGGATTTTGCCTGCTGGAGGTCCGTCATGGCCGCCCAAGAAGCGCATGAGGTTCTCTTCCAATTCTCCTGCTCGGTAAAAAAAATCCCCTTAGCTGATTGGGCTGACATGAGTTGGCGCGCTGCCAAAACTTTTTCTTTGCGTGGAGCCAAGACTTTTTTTGGTGCGCAGCCAGGCTCTATGTGAGCTGGAGCAGTGAATCCCGCCCTTCCTGTTCAATCCTGCTTACAGAGCAGGTGCAGCAGCAGAACAAGTGAGTAGTCCCCACTTTATATACTCTCTCTCTTTTTGTTTTTCAAGATTAGTGAGGTCATCCGACACACACACACACACACACACACACACACACACACACACACACACACACACACACACACACACACACACACACACACACACACACACACACACACACACGTAACAAGGACTAATGGTAGTAAAGTATATAAATATTAATACAATATAAATAAACTATGTCAAAAATGAATGTTATTAGTTCTTACTAGGAATTTATTCAATTTCTTTTTTTTAAAAGCGGGTCTAGGGGGCGAGTAGATGTTTGGGTGATTTGTCAAGCACTGGGTATTAGTGTGCATGATTTGATTGGGAGAGTGTGCGTCCCCCTTTGGGAACTACTAGTTGGTATAAAGGGTTAACAGCCTTAATGGAATCCTGGAGGATGGCAGTGCAGAAAGGGATGCCCCTCCTCTGTAGGTCTTTGGACCAGTGATTTCACTATTGGGATATACTGTAGACGGGTAAATATACATTATGCACCTTGGAGTTCAAGATGTAAACATTATCGTACAATGTTTCAGTCATGTTGAAAAAAAAACCCCAGGGAGATCATAGAAACTAATCAGTTTCATGAATTTAAACAGATAATATTTATCATATCCTGGGGTAGGAAGAAAAAAAAGATATTGCTATTGCTAGAAAAGTATTTTAAGAGCGGATCTGAAAATTTGCATCTTATATAAAGTTACAAAGAAGACTTCTTCAGGAATGCATTTAGCAAGTTTGAGGAAGTTGTTCGCATTTGAAATGGGAAGTATGACATTCAATATATCCAGAATAAATACCTAGGAAAAATTGAAGAGTCACAGTAACCGGACAATGATGCCAGGGAAGAATGTTTGTCCTCCAACAAGGATCCACCAGTTGCAGGGCATTATTGAAGTTATGCTGGAGATTGCCAATCTAACCAGTATTATGGAAAAAAGACTTTCAGATGAATAAGAAGTACAGTATGTTGATGTTACTTGGTTCTCAATTAAATGCAGCAAAATATACAGTATGTAAGCCAAGAATATTATAAGATACAGGATCTTACTGCCTCAATATTAGATAAATGCAGTGATTAATTATGTTACAGACAAGGTTAACCCAAAAGAGGGTTATGATAAGACTTACTGTATGGTCAGGAATTGTTGAATATTGTCAATTTAAAAACAGGAAAAGAGGTTACATTTTTTTAATTTCACCTTTGTTTAAGGTGCACGTCAAAAGTTTCATTTTGGGAAATTAGGTCAAATGTTTCAGATAATACATGATAAAGTTATCCTAGAGAATTACCTCTGATATATCACTCTCAGCAAAATGTATGTGTTTTAATAGGAGGAACATGTAATTACTACGGTACAGATAAAAAGGGCTAAAATATTACAGATATAGCAAGACTAATGCGATTACTTCACAGCACCCAAAAAAGAAAAGGACTCACATGGTGCATCAACCAATCCGGTTGCTTGCTAGAATTTGTATGATGTCATCAATGTTGGTTGAGAGGTCATGTTCAACCAAATTGATGACTGATCACATGGTAGATCCACCAAAAGGGATTCTCTTGGAGGGTGGTACACGTAAGCGGTGGGCTACAGGGTTGATGTTTTCAATGACGGTGAATGGGCCAATAAATCTCAGAGGCAATTTAGGTGTAGTTACATTGAGATGAATGTTCCTGGACTGTACATCGGGTTTTTCCATTGATGCCGGTCCGCTTGTCTCTTCTGCATGGAAGTTGCTCTCCTGAGATTTCCCTGAATCCTTTCCCATGAATTCTGCAACTGTAGTACCCTATTATCTACTGTCGGCACCCCAGATCTAGGCGCTGAAATGGGAAGCGTAAACAGGTGAAAGCCGTAATTGACGAAGAAGGGTGACTCCATACTGTAGTTAATTCGCTGTGTAAATTGTTGTGAACGAACTCGGCCCAGGGAATAAGATCAGTCCAGTTGTCCTGTGTATCAGAGATAAAGCAGCGAATGAACTGTTCCAAAGATTGGTTAGTCCGTTCAGTCTGACCGTTGGTCTGGGGATGGTAACCAGAGGAAAAATGAAGTGAGATCCCTAATTGCTGACAGAAAGACCGGCAAAATGTAGAAATAAATTGGGATCTGAAATAATAACCTGGGGTAGCCCGTGGAGATGAAAAATTTCCTTAACGAACACCCCTGATAGTTTGGGAGCATTGGGGTGACCCTTCAGAGGAACAAAGTGAGCTTGCTTGGAGAAGCGGTCCACTACTACCAGGATGGTGTTCATCCCTTTGGATATGGGTAATTCTACAATGAAGTCCATGGACAGGTGGGTCCATTGACGTCCGGAATAGGAAGAGGTTGAAGTAAGCCTGTAGGTTTGTTATGGGGAGTCTTATTTTGAGCACATGTAGGGCACTTGGTGATGAAATCTCTGATTTCCTTTCGCATAACCGGCCACCATAAAGTCTGTTCCAGGAAGTCGATGGTTCTTCTAGTACCTGGGTGACCTGAAGACTTGGAGGAGTGACCTCATACCAGTACCTTCCTACGATAGGCAGGTGCAGTAAAAAGATGACCCTCTGGGACTTCGAAACCCTCAGGAATGTGGGATTGACTTTGAACAATGTTCTCCAAGGAATCAAAAGTATTAGCGGAGATTACGCATGCTGAGGGGTGTATAGTCTCCTGTCGATCCTCCGTCTTGTCGTTCACCAGGAACTGACGGGAGAGAGCATCTGCCTTCACATTCTTTGAGCCTGGTAGGTATGAAATGATAAAGTTAAAGCGGGGAGAAAAAGTGACCAACGTGCTTGTCAAGACCCCAGCAGCCGAGCGCCCTCGATGTATAGAAGATTTTTGTGGTCTGTTAGTATGGTGACTGTGTTTTCCGTGCCCTCAAGCAGGTGTCTCCATTCTTCTAAAGCAATTTTGATGGGCTAGGAGTTCCCGATTGCCTACATCATAGTTTTGTTCGGTGGAAGAGAACTTCTTAGAAAAAAACGCGCATGGAAGAAGTTTGGCTTGGGGGGTCTTCCTCTGTGACAAAATAGCTCCGGCCCAACGTCAGATGCATCTATTTCTAAAGTGAAAGGTAAGCTGGGATCCGGGTGTACAAGGATGGGTGCAGAGACGAAGGCTGTTTTCAGTCTGTCGAATGCTTGGGTAGCGGCAGATGACCATGAGGCGGGATCCGGTCCTTTTTGTGTTAAGGCCGTAATGGGCGCTACCGCAGAGGAGACGTTCTGGAGGAATCTTTGGTAGTAATTGGCGAAGCCTACTGCACCGACACACTTTATTCGAGCAAATACCCAGTATGTACCTGGCAGATACCTGGAATGCGCCGCTCCTCACCTCTGACAAGCCCCGTTGCGTTTGCCTTCCCAGCCTGGGTTCATGCCTGGCTGACGGGCGGCTGATCTGTTAAATGATAATGATTAGGATTTAATAGGCTGCAATGCTTCGCGTGTCTACCAGATGGCATAAATTCATGAATTGTAATGCAGTATATATATATATATACTGTGCAGTATTGCAGCCAGCGGGAATAAAATGCTTCAATCCCTGCTTGGAAAATACCTCAATGCACTCGGGCAGAAAACAGTCACAAACCTCAATACACCCGGGTATACCCGAATTCGTGGTACTAGCCGAGCTCGAATAAAGTGTGTCGCCAGTGTAGGAAGCATTGTATGGCTTTCAGAGTCGTCGGACGAGGCCAATCCAGAACCGCTTTCACCTTGGCAGGATCCATGGCGAGACCGGTATCAGATGCTGTAACCCAAGAAGGCCATTGTGGTTTGATGGAATTGACACTTCTCTAATTTAGCGAATAGGTGGTTTTAACGTAGGCATAGAAGTACCAGTTTAACATGACCAGAATGTTCCTGTGTAGACTTGGATAAGATCAATATACAGTATATCGTCCAGGTAGACTATGAAGTATTGGTCAAGAAGGTCCCTGAAAATTTCATTAACAGAATCCTGCAATACGGCAGGAGCGCTGCAAAGGCCGAATGGCATGACGAGATACTCGTAATGTCCGTCCCGGGTATTGAAGGCCGTCTTCCACTCATCGCCCTGGCGGATTCTTACCAGAATGTAAGCTCCTCATAAATCTAGTTTGGTGAAGATGGTGGACCCCTGCAGTCAGTCAAAGAGTTCGGAGATTAACGGTAGGGGGTACCGATTCTTTATTGTGATCTTGTTAAGGCCCAATAGTCAATGCAGGGTATGAGGGATCCGTAATCCTTCTTTACAAAGAAGAACCCTGCTCCTTCGGGGGACATGGATTTGCGAATAAATCCCCTCTGGGGATTCTCAAGAATATATTCCCTTATGGCCTTGGTTTCTGGAAGAGAAAACGGGTATGTGCACCTCCTCGGGGGCAGCGAGCCAGGCAGCAGATCGATGGGGCAATCAAATGACCTGTGAGGTGGTAGCTCCTCAGATTGGGCTTTATCAAAGATGTCCCGGAATTCAGAATAGACCTCAGGTAAGTGTATCTTCTCTTCTTCCGGTACTGAAACCCTGCATAATTTTTTGGAGGAGGCAAGCAATGAGAGCTCCATTGGAAGGGCTCTGCGTCAGTCCAGTCTATTCGTGGGTTGTGTACCTGGAGCCACAGGAGACCAAGGATAACATCGCCCGAAGGGGTATGGATGGCATCCAGCTGGATCCTTTCTGTGTGATCTTCTCCTGTCCGCAATTGGAACGGAACAGTTTGCAGGGAAATAAATGCTGGTTGTAGGGGCCGCTGTCAATGGCCCCCTGCCTGACTGGATGCTTCTTGTGTACCAGGGGAATTTAATTCCTCTCAGCAAACCCCTAATCAATGAAATTACCCCCTGACCCAGAATACAGAAAGGCCAGTACAGTTGTATGGAAGGAATTACCGGTTAAAGTAGCGGGGACTAGAATTCTAGTTGGTATCTTTTTGGTAGGAGAAGTGAAAAGTGTTCCCAGTGTGATTCTCCTGGCTCTCACTGGGACTTTGGCGTTTCCCGACTTGTGTGGACAAGTAAGTGCCTGGTGTCTGGTGTTACCATCGTACAGGCATTGTGTCTGCGCTGTTTCTCGCTGGATGACAGCTTATTGCCGCCAAGTTTTCATGGGTTCCTCGGTGTCTAGTGGGGACAGGTCAGCAGCCCCTGTGTAGAAACGGTGGGGTCTTTAACTACCTTGCCTGCGCCAGGTTCTTTCGGCTCTCCTTTCCTGCAATCGCTGGTCTACCCAGATGCATAGAGTGACGAGTTCCTCGAGATCAGTGGGACGCTCTTGTGCAGCGAGTTTCTCTTTCAGGTTCTTGGAGAGACCTTGCCAGAAGGCGGCTTTCAGTGCCTCATGATGGTTAGGACTCCCAGGGAAGGTGGCAGGTATGGGTTAACCCTTTCATTACCATAGCAGTTAGCCACAAAGTTAATGAAGGGGAGGTATTAATGTATTACAGGTTACCATTCATTGCCAATGTGGCTATCTAAGCCCCCATTGAAATGGCCTAATTATCCACAGTGACAATCAATGGTTTTATGTGTAAAATGTATTTTCAATGTTCATGTTTTTTTTTCCTTTTAACGTGTATATATTTTGGGTTAACTCCCAAAACCACTATTAACCACATTTGGCTAATAGGAATCTTGGGCATTAGTCTAGAGTGAAGGGGGTCTAGTTTTTTTTTGGGGGGGGGGTAGGGGGGTTAACCCCTTTATTACCGTAGGGTTACTTCTCACTAAGTTGGGCAATGCGGGTAGTTAGTGTAGTTTTATGTTTATATTAATAGTTTTGTAGCTAGTCATGAAAAACCATGATTACTGTAGTTTACTCATGGGCTACTAAGGGGTTAATATTTACTGTAATGTATTAAAAGTAATATTTTATCATCTATTGATGCAAAACTAACCTTAATAGTTTCTTTGAGGAGGTAAAGAGGCATTTAGACAAAGGTAATGCAGTTGATGTGGCCTACTTAGATTTTGCAAAGGCTTTTGATACGGTTCCACACAAGAGGTTAGTGTACAAAATAAAGCAAATTGGACTGTAAAAATATTTGCACCTGGATTGAAAACTGGTTGAAAGATAGACAAAAGAGAGTTGTCTTAAATAGAACTTTTTCAGGTTGTGAGTGGAGTACCTCAGGGATCGGTACTGGGACCCCTGCTTTTTAACTTGTTTATAAATGACCTTAAGTTTGGCATTGTGAGAAAAGTCTCCATCTTTGCTGATGATACTAAATTGTGTATGGTAGTAGAATCAGAGCACGGTGTAATTTCTCTCCAGAAGGACTTGGATAGCCTGGAAACTTGGGCAGGTAAATGGCAGATGAGGTTTAATACAGATAAATGTAAGGTTATTCATTTAGGATGCAAGAATAAACAGGTGACTTAAAAATTAAATGGGGATAAATTAGGGGAATCCTTGATGGAGAATGATTTAGGAGTGCTTGTAGACAGCAGGCTTAGCAATAGTGCCCAAAGTCATGCACTAGCTGCAAAGGCAAATATCTTATTTTGCATTAAACGAGCAATGGATGGAAGGGAAGTAGATAGATCATGCCAAACTAACCTTATTTGTTTCTTAGAGGAGGTAAGTAGGAATTTGGACCAGGGTAATACAGTTGATGTGGTCTACTTAGATTTTGCAAAGGCTTTTGATACGGTTCCACACAAGAGGTTTGTGTACAAAATAAAGCAAATTGAACTCAGTTAAAATATATGCACCTGGATTGACAACTGGTAGAAGGATAGACAACAGAGGGTTGTCATAAATTGAACTTTTTCTTTTTTTTTTGTCAGAGAGCAAAGTCTCCATTTTTGCTGAAGACACTAGGGGGCCTATGCAGGAAACTGCGAGAATTTCCGTTTGCCAGACGTAGAACTCGCCATGTTTTTGGCGGATTCCCCTCGCAGTATGCAGGAATGTGCGCATATCTGGGAGAGGAATCCGGAAGGGAGATGGCGAGCCCTGGCGAGAAGGGCTCCGCTCGCGAGATCTGTCAGAAGAGAGCGAGATCCGCCTCTCTCTGCACAAATCTCGCCGGCAAATAAAAAAAATTGTACATAACAAATCTATTAATATTGTAGATGTGCAGGGAGTCTCCAGAGATGAACGCGTTGGTTTTATGTTCGGGGACCCCCTGCTTCACGAGATACAGGCCCCGTTATGAGGTGCCGGTATCTCCTATGCATAAAGATAGCCCGATCACGTGACGCGGGATATTTCCATTCATAGAATATATCAGCACCCCATAACGGGGCCAGTATCTCGTGAAGCAGGGGGTCCCCGGACATAAAAACCAACGCGGTTGATGTCCGGAGACCCTCTGCACATGTACACCATTAATACAAATACAGTAATGTTGCTTCATTACCTTAGCGGCAATCCGTTAAGGCAATGAAGGGGTTAAGTCACAGTAGCATGTTTATTGGGGACAATTGCCCCCAATAAACATTGCAATACACAACACAATCAACCTTTGTGCCCCCAACAACCCCTATACCCCCCTTATATACATAACCCATAGTTATTGTTTTAGGCACAGGAATAGTACTATAGGACGGCGGTGGCCCTCGGGTGTTCCCCTCAGGTGTCCCCGCTTGCCTGCAGTATCAAGTCTGTGCCCCAAAATAATAATTACAAAACTTAGAAATACTTTTACATAAATACACCCCCCCCCCCACCCTACTACCCACCCCCGTGAGGCATAACCACCATCACCCATACACACAGGGAGGCCTACCCTCCCTCCCTTGGGGACAATACCCCCTACCCCCAATACCCAAATTCAAAACAATACACACACCTGCATTAAACATAACAATTATGAATATACTATACATAACCCACCCACACCATATAGCAAATATATTCTGGTGTTACTTAACCCTTAATAACAATAACGGTTAATAAGCGCTAAAGTTATTAATGGGTTAAGCCACCCTGCACCCATTCATTTGTAGACTGGCTGCAATATATAAACCGGATGGTGGTGATTATATATATCACAATATGCTTTTAAAACTTGTACCCTTGTGAGTGCATTTTTTACCCCCCCCCCCCTTTCCCCTCCCCTCAATAAATTTACGTTTTTACACTATGGGGCGTGCGCTCTCTCCTCTCTCTCTTTTATATATATATATATATATATATATATATATATATATAAATAACGGTTCCTATTACTATATTATTTATCAATTTATTGTATTTATTTACCATATATATTTATTAAGTATGTGTCTCTCCCATTACAATAATTGATTCACCTTGGAAGCCACTCAAGCTCTTATTACTCCAACGATTATACCCAGCTGCCTGTAGGGACTACTAACTATTCATTAGGGTATATATATGTGGACATACCACTCTGTCCCACAACCCTTTGAAAAAGTCACCCGTGTGTGACGAAACGCGTCAGGGAGCGTCATTACGTCGACGCATGGACATTACGTCACCACGGAGCGCAGCAAGTAACTGAATCGAGCGCCGGATATCGCAGAGAACTCCAAGCAAGGCGGTGTATTCCTGGGATCTTTGGAAATCGCTTCTTACCATCACAAAGCCCAGGACATCCTGCAAACAGCGTGATTCAACAATATCTCGGGACCGAGGGTCTTTTCCAGCACCTGTTGAAGTTACCGGATGGTGGTGATTATATATATCACAATATGCTTTTAAAACTTGTACCCTTGTGAGTGCATTTTTTACCCCCCCCCTTTCCCCTCCCCTCAATATATTTACGTTTTTACACTATGGGGCGTGCGCTCTCTCCTCTCTCTCTTTTGCAGATTCCATTTGGATGTGGTTAATCCTTTGAGAGCAGCCGGAGACCCCCAACACTTATTTATATTTTTATCTCTATTTTTACTTTTTTCATCATTGGACATTCAATTTGAGGACTGGTATCACACGCTTTTTATTGTTTTTCATTGTTATTATTACACTGTATTTTTGTATAATTATTCCAATTGCATTGTTATTGGGTATCACTTATCACTATATAAATGAATTATTTATTTTATAATTATAGAACATCCTATACATTTGATTTACACATACCCACTAGAATAGGCACTTAGTTATTCAACCACACATATTTAATTAATATTTATCAATATAACACACCCATACAATTATAATCCCACAGGCGCTGCTTCTTTGTTCTGTTTGTCACTATATATATATATATATATATATATA
>WSYH01009249.1:0-26552 GCA_036426205.1 Ascaphus truei | reverse complement strand
CAGCAAGCAGAAAAGAAATGTGGGACACAATAGTCATTGGTGTCAATGCGTGTGGGAATCATGTGATGGACAAGCGGAATTGTCACAAGAGATTTGATGATATTAGGTCCAAATTGAAAAAGAAAATACAACACCAACGCGTGCATGCTACTGGCACTGGAGGTGGGCCGACACCACAACGTCTCATATTAAGTCCATTGGAGGAGCTGCTTCGGGCAAAATTACTTCCCGTCGTCGTGGAAGGCTTACCTGGTGACCGGGATATTGGAATTTATCCCTCACAATTTCCACCAGGTGAGAAATATTAATGTACTAGGCGTGTCGTTGCTTACAGTTATTTTGCATATTTACACTGCTTTTTATACTGTCTTCACAATATAAGCATACCTGCATCTATATATGTATATGTCTGATTCTGTATATATATATATCTCAAAATAGACATATATGTTGTAGTCCTACTAAAAGCAGTAACTAATATAGCACGTGCCATTGCGTGCTTATTTACATGTGAACTCCCAAAATGCATTGCTGCAGTGGAATCAATTGATGGTGGGCGAAGATGGGGAACAACAGGGTAGTACACATGTGTAACACATGTTAATGATAAATTATTACTAGCTACAGGTACAGAACATAAATATGTATAATATTATTGTGTATTTTATTTATTTTACTCCGACAAACATGACATTACTGCCTATTTTAAGCATGCATCAAATATATTGCATGCAACGGCCTACAAACATCACTTGCACTAACACATCTATAGTTGTTAATGAAAAGGTCCATTTTTGCTTTAAGTCATATACAGACAGCATAATGAGGCACACGTATCATATGTTATGTCATTGTTTTCATAACTTAAAAACTGCACACGACTATTTAGCTCATCTACCATTGTGTTAAAGCAGCTGCAATTAATATCTCATCACAGCATACACTTCAACAGAGGGGGTGGGGTTCAGCACACACACTAATTACAGCCTCATTTTAGGGTCAACATAGTTCTCACCATTTTCACCTGTTTCAAGTAATTGAAAGGTGTGGCTGATTAGGCTTTTTGGGGAAGGGAATACCGTTCTTACAACCTGACTAGCACAACTGAAGTTAATCACACTCATTTGAAAGCTTAACTTTAGCTACTAAATGCCCCAACAACTCATTACTTATCAAAGCGTACGTCACACATTAGTTCACTCATATCTATAGTTGAACTACTATCAACGACACATTATCACACACTGCATGTGTTGTCTTGTTGAGTCACAGCCACATTCAGGTGTGCCACATCTTATATTAATGTACCACACATATCCTCTACCAAAAACAACACTTTTTGCAATATGACCACCTTCATGATAACCATTGTGAATGGTCATCTCATGATAGTTATGTACATTATGATACTGATATCACTACACAACATATGATTTTTATGTACAAATTTAATCTATTTATCCTCACGCATTACTGCAGAACCATAGTATGTTGTATGTTAGGGAACTCAAAACTTCTAAGTACACAGGCATGTACATTGTTATTACAACTATTTATGTTCACTTTCACACACACATTTTGGGTTAAGGAAATGATGCTGTTAGGTACTCATAAATACAGAACATACAATAACTGTTTGTTCAATATTTACACATGTAAATGTAACATTTATGTTATTGTTATATATAGTTGCCCCTGAAGGACATGTGTCACCTGAGACGGAACAAGTGTCTTCACCTGGGTCAGCCAGCTCAACACACCTAGAAGGTGAGTGTATCAGTTGGTGGCCATATAATATGTGCTCTTCTATATGTTATGTTGTCATGTTCATTATTTGTTTTGCACATGTTCTTTAAATAGGATTACTTAGTGTATGTGAAAATGAAGTGTAAGGCAACATGTATTGTGTTAGTGATGTTAACTATCATGTAGGAGTTGTGAGTTTACAGCAAGTTTTCATTCACTCATATTTCATACTGAGTCCAAACATTATTCTTAAGTCAAGGTAGTTTTTAATGTGAGGTTATAAAACTTATGGAAACATGTTAGTTGTTACTTATGACACAGTAGAATTACATAGTAACACAGCAGAGATTAACATGCCATTTAATAATGTGTACATTTATTTGTAGAACATGATGAAGAGGATTATGATGATGATGATGATGATGATGCCGCCGCCATAGACACACAAATACAAGCAAGTGACCATGAAGAGGTTCCAATTGAAACTGTTTTACCGCCAAATCGTCCAGCAAATACCACATATGATGCAATTGTAGCTTCTGAGGGAAAAATTGTGGAAGCAGAAAATCGTCGCCATTCTGACCTGATGACAGTGCTGGAAAGGATGATTGCACTGCAGGAAGAAACAGTTTCACAATTGGCACATCTCCACAGAGTCTTCATTGAAGTGCCTAAACAGTTGCAAAAAATCAACACCTCATTCGAAGCATTAGTTGTTCAGCAAACACAAGCTAATTACTTGAGAATGACTAATGTACCACAATTCTACATCAACACCTCACAGGCAGGATCTGTTCATGCTGGGCAGTTTTCACCACATGCTTCTGATCTTCATTCACCAGGTCCGAATGTTACCGGTCAAGTAGCAGACATTGCTGTGCAGGTTCCTGATGACATCCTACCGCTGCCATCTGTACAAATTCAGCAGCTGACACCTACAAAGGAGGCCACAAAAACAAAACACAAGCAGTTACTACTGACCAGTTTTTGGTCAAAAACAACAAAAGACACACATGAAACAGACCAACCATCACTTGTGCAGTGTCTACCAACTTGCTCACATGTGTCAGTGGGCACAAGCCCTGTCGGTGAGTCACTGGCCACAAGCCCTGTAGGTGAATCACTGCCCAAAAGCCCTGTAGGTGAATCACTGCCCAAAAGCCCTGTAGGTGAATCACTGGCCAAAAGCCCTGTAAGTGAATCACTGCCCAAAAGCCCTGTAGGTGAATCACTGCCCAAAAGCCCTGTAAGTGAATCACTGGCCACAAGTCCTGTAGGTGAGTCACTGGCCACAAGCCCTGCCCGTGAAGTGCCAGAGGCCACTCAAAGTGGCTTTGTTGTGGCTAAAGTTGGTGGCAAACGAATAAGGAAAATTCAAGAGACAACAAGCAGGCCTGTTACTCGCTCTCAAAAGGAACAAAAAAAATAAATTTTATAATTCACAAAGTATGTCTTTGGCCTTGTTTTGTTGACTTCAGATTATCTAATTAATATTGTATGTATGCTGAAGACTGTGTTGTTTCCAAACTTTCAAATATGTTCTTGTACACGTGAAGTTTTGGAAATGTTTACACTCCTAATTAATGAATAGTGTTATAAATATTTATGTTTTAATCGTCTGTTCAGTAATGGTCCACCAGGAGCCAGTTGCTAAGTTTAGAGAAGCTGCCATTGACTTTGCAGCAAAACATTGCATTTGGGTGTGTTACTTGATGTAATCATTGCATGTGCATATTATTCACATGCAATTATAAAAGCACCTATTTAACTGCAAACATCTTTCTTGTACAGCAGGATTTTGTGTTAAATATTACTTACCTTTGCTGGCCATTGTAATGTTGTCCTTTAATCATTTATGTGTTCTTGTTTCAAGAACATCTCTGAATTTATACTAATATATATGTAGTATGTATGCATGCATATATACACACACACACACACACACACACACTGTGTGTGTGTGTGTGTGTGTGTGTGTGTGTATATATATGTATATATAGTACTATCTAAACTGGTATAGATGTATTTACAAAAAACATACACTTATATATATATATATATATATATATATATATATATATATATATATATACACACACATACACATACACATACACATACATACATACATACACACACGGTTTGATACATTTCTTATAAGGCTCTATGCAGCTTGCCCAGGCATCCAGTTAAGGTGCCAGTAAGTCTGCATAGGGTCGATAGTTCAAAGGGGAGAGGATGTCCAGAGGTGGGAAAACGTTTGATGAGCAAGGAAAGGGCGAATGGCCAGGTCCGGACTACAAAGGGCACCCTGCGGGGACACCTTTTGTAGTTTCCAGACGGTGGAGCCGGCCCTGCAGGTGGCAATGAGTTAGCCAAGGAGGATGCGGCCACAGAGTCTGCTCTCCTTTTGGCTAAAATCATATTTCCCGCTCACCCGGCGTTCCTAGCCTGCTGGGCACACCTATTCCTCTAACGTCAGCCGGGTACGAGCCCCTCTTTCTATTGGCTGACTAGGAGGAATTCCGACGCTCCGATTGGCTGCTCCTTCCCCCTCCGTTCTGGGGATAGCCCAGCGGAGTGTATGTAAGGTGCTGACCAAGAGAGGGCGTAAATCCATCCAATCCAACCAATACGGTGAGTCGATGAAGCTACAGCGGACTTTTCAAAGTTGCTCTGTTCGAAATAACAGAGCGACCGGCTTCGTTTGGAAGCCTGAAAAGTTTGCTTTGCAGAGACTAAGTCCCGTCTTTTGCGCCCAAGTTCTCAAAATCGAATGGAACGGTCACTGATAGGAATTGAAGCCGAAAAGAGGACCAGGAGAACCATGGGGTATATCCCGGTTAGGGTAAGCTCATACAAGTGGACGGTCTGCACCTAGGAAAGCCTAGATTTTTCCCCCAGACCCACAGTAAGTGTATTTTTAAATGTTCCTTGTGTATTTCTTCTTGTTGAACGTGGAATTACCAAAATAAAGGCAATTTGTTTTTGCTATCTTGTTCTGCCTAATGAATGATCCCGGTAATATATAAAATGGTGTAAAAAAGGTACCTGGTCTCCTGTGACAGCCACGGCTTCCTAATGCCGTACAGGGCCAGGGTGCATTGAAAATTAGTCACACAGTGAACCCTGAAGTGCCTACCGGCACCCACTACGGAATTAAGTACCTCTGGAACCAGGGGGATCAGCTCCGGAGAACCCCTGGTTTAAGTGTGTGTGTGTGTGTATGTGTATGTGTATGTGTATGTGTATGTGTGTATGTGTATGTGTATGTGTGTATGTGTATATGTGTATGTGTATGTGTATGTGTGTGTGTGTGTGTGTGTGTGTGTGTGTGTGTGTGTGTGTGTGTGTGTGTGTGTGTGTGTGTTAGAAACCACACACAAAGAACGGCTTGGATTGCCTCAAAGTTAACTAATGAGCTTTACCTCTGGTGTAGCTTTAAGGTAGACCATACCATCCAGCTCTATTTCACTTTCAAACTGATTCAAAAACCATGTGTGCCAGTCTTGATAAATAGCCCATTCCGTTTCACTGATGTTTCCAGATTCAAATAAGTTTGAAGCAAACACATACCTATAGCAAAAACAGTAAAAGGTTATATACCTAAAAGCAACATTGTAAAACAAATACAATCTACAGTATTATAATAAAATAGTAAGGACTTCAAGTGTCCCTCCACACATACACAAAAGTATTGTGGTATTTCTGTAGTCACCCACAATATGCATTAGCCATGCAAAACAAAACCCCCAAATTCCTCCAAAAAGTATTTTAAATAATAAAAATACAGGGCCTGCGGGAAACTGGCAAAATCCCTCATCTGTAGCCGTTTTTCACCATACTTTCGGAAACTGCCCCTATTTTGACCAGTACTCTGACCCTTTTCTCATTGTGCACCACACTTCCTTCCCACCTCACCAGCCATGGGAGGGGGGGGGGAGAGGGTTCCCTCAAACACCAGGAAGGGAAGGGGGGGGGGGTTGGGAGGGGGAGAGAGGCTGCCAGCGACAAGTGGATTATTCCAATGATTATAAATAAAAGGCAAATGTGACTTGGTGTAAGGTCATGTGTCAAAGTCATGGTTACCGCAGTGAACATCCCTCCACTGATTTGACCACATCCTTTCATGACAAACATTTCCTTTCAGCAGGTTAATCCAAAAAAAAAAAAGACATACTGTAATTTTAGATTTTTCCCCAGAGACTCAAAACAGTCATATTTAAAATGTCAAACATTAATAATAAAAAAATAAATAAAAAAAGTGCTACATCTGTGAAGAGAAGTACCGTTCTTTACTGGGTAATTAGACAAAATTTTTGTAGATTATAAAAAATATATATTATAGTAGTTTGCTATATTTTGTCTTTCATCTATGCGAGACATTTACCAAGTGATCATTTTTGCAAGACCTGATCGGTTCTCTCCATATACTATACTTTTATATTTCCTGGGAGCACCACCACAAAGCCTATATTACACTTATACGTCTACTTGGGTGGTAATGATCTACAGATATTCCCCTCTTACCTGTCGCTGTATACCGATCTCTCAAAAAACTGCACAGGATGTTCAGCTTCAAGTAATTTAGCAGATACTGGCTTTAGTTGTGCCTTTACTCTACTAAGGCATGCGTACGTCTGAAATGTGTAAGCCCATCTAGTAGGTTTATCGTACAGCATTTGAAGGAGGTTTCCCCCACTCTTCTGAGATGTTGACAGTTCCTAGGAAGGAGAAAAAAATATATATACAAAAATAAATAATGTTGAATGTTTATTTTCAAATTTATTAAAAACGTATTGTAGTTGTGCTGAGTAAACAGATAAATCAGTTAAAGAACATGTGGAAGTCCAATGATTAAAGTATGAACAGGAACTAAATAGAACACTTGACTTCAGTTTGTGGCCTCAGGGTCAAATCCAGCCCCCAAAAGGACTGCGGAGTTGCCCTTGGACTGCCTGCCTCTGCTAATTTCAGTTGCAAGGCTAAGGCCCCGGTAACGCCGCTGTAACGCGCGCCCGCGAGATTGGCGGCGTGTTCAGTCGATTCCCCGGTCTGCAGCTCACTGCAGCAAGAGAGACCGGGGGGGGGGGGGCCTGGCGGGGGAGTGACGGGGCGCGGCCATGACGTCACCTAGCAGGTTCGCCCTCATTGGCTGAACCGCCGGGGGGCGTGCCTAATCGCTCGACGCGAGTCCTGCTCTCAATTCTATTGAGAGCAGGAGCAACTCTCGCCGAAGCGCTGCGGCCCCCCCTCGCAGCGGGCCCGGCGCCATTGAGGGGAGGGCTCGCGGACGCTGTAGTAGGCAGCGGGGGCAAGGCCTAAAGCAGCTTCAGTGCAATTTTCACCTTGGTTATTGGTAAAGTATTTCTAATCTGCCCCTTTGGAAAATGAGTTGAATAACAGTGATCTAGAGAAATGAAGAGAGTAGAACAGGAAGAAGGAAAATTAAACGACCATGAGGGACTAACAGTGGAAACAAAAGGATCATAAAATAGAACAGATTAGATTGTAAGTTCTTTAGAGCAGAGACCTCATTATCTACTATACTGGTGTATTTTAAAATGACTAATATATAGAGATAGATATATAGAGATAGATATACACACAAAGTTTATTGAATTTGTAGTATGCGATAGACGGGAAGGGATACAGAATGAAGAAAGGAAATGGTGGAGGGGGCGGTAGGAGGGAACAAAACTTAAATGGGGTGAGCAAATACAAGTTCCATTACATCATTTGGGCACAGAAAGCAGCGTTTGACAATTAAATGAAAATGTATCGTGAGCAAAAAAAAAAAACACTAGATGTTCATTATTGTAACATTGAATTTATATATAGATACACAAATATTTAAAACAAGCCCATCTCTGGCTATCATTCGTTTGTGACCAGACCAGGGAGAAACGAGAATAAATCTACAGATTCAATAATTTAGTTGAGTGTGATCCTGGGCTATTGTAATGCAACCAAGGGTCCCATATCGTCTTCAATACAATTAGTGCACTGGTCATCAAGAACAGGGGTGCACAAACTGGGGGGAGTGAGGCGCTTACAGAGGCCCCACGCTCTTCCCCAAAGCATTTAAAAATTAAATGCTGGGGAGTGCACTCGAGGCCTCTAAGTTCCCATACCTTGTCTCCGGCGGCTTCTAGCGACGCATCGCCATGGCAACGTGACATCAGATGACATCGTGACACAGTAAGAAGGGACACGCAAGCAGGGGAAAAGTTTGCGCACCCATGATCTAGAAGGCTCATGTTTTACGATAATAATCATATCACAGACCTTGTTATTAACTGCCTTGATTGACGGGGTTGACACTTGTTTCCAATTGCGATCCTGATTGCTGACGTGTTTTATCAAAGTAGGCCTATGTATGTCCCAATCCATATTTTCAGAGGGCCTGCTGACCAGCACTGAACCAATGTCCCATAGGGGTCATTGACCCATGATTGGATAAACATCTTGATTTTATTGCAGAACAACTTGTAAGTATGAAGGCACGAACACCAGGAATTGAACCAGGTTCCCTTGCTTCAAACTCAGTGCCAGTCAGTGTCTTTAGTCACTGAGCCGCTCCTTCTCCTCCATTATATCTGAAAAACTTTAGCAATTCTCACCTCATGGCCATCTTCAGTGCTTTGAACATTACACCATTTTGCAATAGGTTCAGGGACAACCTCCCATTCATCGCTGGCTTTTTCTAGCATTTGAACAAATGTGGATTTCCCTGCCGCTGTGGTAAAAAAAAACAATGTACTCATTTTGATCATTTGAAAATATATCACTTTGCTACTCCATAAAAGTCACCTTCCATGCTGGAAGACACCTTAGAGCCCATGGGGCAGACCGGCTTAATAAATGTGGGCCTTTACATGTCACAATGATCAACGTAAAAGACACTGCAAGATTATCGCATGACAATGCATTCCTCCAAGTTAAAAGCAGTATTAAAGTATTGAGGGGTTTCTGTATCCAAGTCTCGCAGGTGCAAAAACAAAAACGCACTAGGATTAAAGGGAGGGGAAAAAAACATGCTCATAGAAAGAAACTATATTTTGTTTATTAAATCTGATGCAGTGTTTTTTGCTCTAGCTTCAGAGTAACAATTTAGTGTTATTGTAGCTCTTAAAGAGAGATATTACACACATTACTTTTTCCTATACTGTGAACAATTGTTAGCCTGTCCCTCAGGTCAACATTTTTAATCAAAGAGAAAGTAGCATGAATTATCGTCACTAATCGCTTTGGAGAAGACATTTTTTAAAACAAAAAACGCAGAACTGAAACTTATCAGGAAGACTGAACACCCTGCAAAAGCATATAGTTTAAACGGAATCACTTTAAAAGTTAAAGCTTCCCAAACGTTATATTTTTGTATTAAAAGACCCTACATTTAGCCTTTTAAAGAGCCCCCCTCCCCACTATCCTTGGAGGCACTGTCGCTCTAAAATACAATATTGACACGTTATTCGTGCTGTCATGACCTAGCCACAATTAATTCACAACCACATACACTTTTAAATATAATTAATTGTATGTAAGTGTGTGGCCTTTATTGAATAAACACTGCACTGTTAGTAATGTAAAGTGCAACAGCAATTGGCGGCAATTTCCCGAACCCTGCATTAAAATTCCATTCCCCACTTAAACATTTCCAGGCTCTTAATCTTCAAATGACAAGAAAATAAACAACGAAAATCCACGTCTCTTTCTAGCCATGGGGTGTATACGCATTTCTTGATTTCGGTGCCTGCTACTTAGTGCCATCCAACTTTGACACGTTTAACCCCTTATACCTTCTAGGAAATCTTTACTGTATGGCTGTTGGTTAACGATTGTACCCGCAATGCCAAACACCAAAGCATAAACGTCAAGAAAGTTGGTACAGGACATCGATAAACCCTCACCCATTTTGCACTTACCGATATTTCCCTCGATTGAAAGTTTCTTGGACCTTTTCTCAAAACTGCTGTCAAAACGTGGACTGTGACATATTCTTTTAGGGGGTATAGCCATAGCTGTGACTATTGTGCTGCAGTTATTCCCTTTTGCAAAGCGCGCGCGTTCTGCTCTCGATTCTCTCTAGGTCTGAGTGAGGCGCCTCCCACCCGACCAGTCAGGGCTCAGCGACCTGTTCACATAAGGCTAAGGCCCCGCATATATATATATATATATATATATATATATATATATATATACACACACACACATACACATACACACAATATACATATAGTACAATATACACTTTATATATATATATTTATGAGAGAGATATATTTATATATATATATATATAGATACACACGTATTTAAACTCATGCAGACAGGGAGTTAACCAGACTTTCAAATACACACAGAAATGTATGTGGGAAAAAAACATTTCATTTTGCAGGTGTGTGTATTTACTGATATGGCTGTCTAAGCACTATTTTCACACAGTGCTCTTTGTTATTTTTCAAGAAAACTCTATGTTACTGAATTAAAAGTGTAGGAATGTTTTCAGAAACGAGATAAAAAAAGGATACATGTTTGTCCCACATGCGGCTATCACAAACCACAAATGTTCAAGCAATTAAAACTACAAATCCAATTGGCGTTTGAAATAAGGAGTTACAGTTTATAGTTGTGTTGACCTTGAAAAGGAAACACAGCAATTTGTTAGCCATTGAGCAGTTTCATTTTGATGAGCAAAGAACAGATACCTGCACACATCTTTTTCGCTAATTTGCAATGGCTGAAGAATTCGTGAAAAATATGAATCCGAATTTAGGCTATAAATACATGGTGTCAGAAGCTATTTTGAGAACTTGCGGACACCAAGCGAGCACACGCCAAATCTATGATTTGATTCGAGCAAAATATCCTTATTACCAAGACCGTCGGCATGCGCGCAATTTTAATTCCTCAATAAGATTCACTTTATCAACTAATGACTTTTTTGAACGTGTGCAGGATAAGCTAGAAGACAACTATGGTTTCTGGAAGATTGCCAAAGAAAAACATTTCACCGTGAAAGAGGGCACATATATTGTGGTTAAAGGCATATTTATTCCTAATGCCAATAGCAATGGATCCACTACTACTGTTCCGTGTGAATCGATACCTGCTGCAATATCTGCACCCTCCATTCCTGAAACCCACATTGTACAACAACAAAACTACTATGATTATGTACCAAGCCTTTCAGCTGAAAATGCATTGGAATGGGTACCCGAAAAAATTAACCTACCTCCCGACCAATTGTTTGAAGAAAGCAGTGGCGATTCCTATGAGCGCTTCATGGAGGAGATGTGTGTCATACTGGATTCAGCGGGTGGGTCAAGCGTGGATGAAAAAGCCTTGCATTTCTGGAGCGACCAGTTGCAGCCAGACGAAGAGTTAATTCTAGAAGAATGGTAAATATAACAACCGTTATGAGTTGACTCTGCGTTTAAATGTTTTTTTTTTTTTGTAACCACCATTTTCCCTTTCAATGCGTGGATACAGCGTAATATTGCAGACTGCATAACATGTAGCGATCACAAAGAAATTGTTTCCGAATACAATATAGTAGAACCTGAAAGAGTAGTACACATTGCTGACGGAATAAATATACGTACTTTCCTATCACTTTAAACATATTAGCAACATTTTACCATAACTCTAACACATACCTGTTTTGTTATCATGCTACATCTACAACATTTAAAAGTGGGTCCACCACGTATGACGTGGGACCCTTGTCATGGCCCAAGGCGTCCTTAAAAAGGATTACGGATGTAAGTCCCGCCCCCAAGCGACGTGCGCGCCTCAAAGCCTATTGGCTGTCATGTTTTGTTATAGTAACGGTAACTGCAGTGTGTCATGTGTGCGGCTCAGTGTTTGTAGGCGTCAACTGGGCGTTAGCTGAATGTTAATTGAGTGGGAGGAGTGTTAGCGTGCGTTTCACGCTGGTTTAACATGACGTCACACGTATTGCATTTGCGCATTGTGTTATCGGCCGTCCTTTCTGTCCAAACACGTCTGTTTAAAAAGAATACAGATGTACTCGTTTAGAACGAATGTAGTTTCGTATTCATTGTATTTGAAATAAAGATTTTATGTTTAATGGTATTTTCAAGATGTATTGAACGCACAACGTACGCTTTGTTTTGCGCATGCGCTAACAGTTAGTGCAGCCAAGCGTGAAGTGCGTGCGCACACTAAGATGTGCGCGCACATTTTTCAGTATACAGGCAACGTTCACATCATATACATAGTTATGCCTGCTACAAATTTAAAGAAACATTACATACTGATGTACACTTGTACTTCTAACATATAAGTGAGTGACGTGTGTATGTACACAATCATATAGAGCTGTGTAACGCGTTGTCACGGATACATATATAGTAAGGTGCCATATTTGACCATCATGTGTTTGCTGTATTTCAGAGATGTCGGGGAAGATACAATCGGATCAATGTATGATTTCAGAAGAGTCTACCTTTATATGAGATGATTGTGAGGAGGAGCCACCGACTACTATACTACATATGGAACTAATTTTATATTGCTTGCAGCGCTTATTAACAAACAATTAAAAATGTTATACCCTTATGCCTATATTGCATAAGCACTTAATTAACATAATGATGTTGCAAAATAGTGCCTCATGAATTTTTATTGAGTGTTCTTTAATGACTACTATCATTTTATGGCATGGTGTGTTTTATATATAACAACCATTCCCACTCTGCTAACACATTTGTGTATTCTATTGTGTAATGGAACGTATGACTGTCGAAACTATGTAACAATAATAATAAGAATAATAATAATAAGAATAATTATAATATGAGCATGTTCATGTATAGCGCTGCTAGTTGTACACAGCGCTTTACAGACACATTTTTCAGGCTGAGGTCCCTGGCCCGTGGAACTTACAATTTATTTTTTGCCGCCTGAGGCACAGGGAGATAAAGTGACTTGCCCAAGGTCACAAGGAGCCGACACCGGGAATTGAACCAGACTCCCCTGCTTCAAACTCTCAGTGCCAGTGTGTGTCTTTACTCACTGAGCCACTCCTTCTCCCAATGTAAAGGACACTTACAACCAACTAGCCATTTATTGTTTAAAATCTCTTGTTACATGGGTATGTTGATAAAATGGTTTGGGACTGTAGCAAATAATGTTATTGGCCAGATGTTGTGGTCCCCTACAATGCATGATGTTCTGAATATGACATCAACATCATGTAATGAAGTACGTTTCTGTGTATATTTCATTAACCTAACTAACTATAGTTTACTGTGTTTATTAAACGTTCTAAAAATACATAGTATAGTCAATATGATGATATAAGCTACCATAATAAAGCTGGTGTTATCATTTGTCGGTGTTATACATGGATCCTACACAAATTGATACAGACACAAACAGTTGTCTTAAAAAGTGTGTCTATGCTAATGTGCACGTGATTGACGTTACAATTGTGAGAATACTTGATAATTATCATCATGATAATGATGAAGTGACATGATTTATATTCCTAAAATATTACCAACATTGTCATATTGGTAAATTAGAAATGCTAAATGACAGTAACATTTGCGACAAAATTGTGTTTTCTGTTAACAGTTTTACACTTGGTACATGTAGGACACATCCACACACGTGTGACTTATACATACACATGTCACAAATTTAAATTAATGTTGACTATTAATTCCTAGCATTAAAAAACACCTACATTGCTAAATATAAGATGTAGTACGCATTGTTGTGATTACAGGCATTCATGCATGGAGTGTTATGATCAGTCAATTTCATCCGTGATGAATGAGCTCCCGTAAGTAAACAAATAAGTACAGTTATCCCCTTGTCTCCAAACACCTCTATATTACATTAATGGAATTTATAAGGAAACATACATAAAATGTGATGAAATGGGAGTAATCATTTTCTAATACAATGCACATGAAAGCTCAAGAGTAGCTAAATGCATATACATGATACAGAAAGTACATATATGTTACATTTGTGTTTAAACCAATATGTTGGGTTTTGACTTCAAATAATTATAGGAAGATTGATGTAGGCACATCTTATGAGAGATGTCAGCAAATATACATACCATGATCAGTCATACTGGAGATATACCTATAATGCAAAGGAACAATATATAAATTGCAAACATTGACATGCCATCTTCAGTACCGTAAACAACACAGCAAAGTGTGTATTTGGTGTTAAATGTGCAACACCATGTATATTTAATCACATTCAAAATGTAAATCAGCCTGGTGTACACATCATATGGATGTACATGTTACACTGCACCAATAACATTGTATGTAAGCATACTAGAAGCATGAATGAGTATGGGCATAATATGTGTATTGTGTTAGCATAAGGAACAACACCATGCTAAAATATTAGTGCTTTGTTACCCCAGTTGTATTCACATACACACAACTAAAGTAAAATTGAAGAGGGATTATATAACCTGTGCAACAATAACATACCGGTGCCACATCCCTTTGTGCACACAGCAGAGAGAAGAAAGGTGTGCAACCCATATTCATCTGTGTCCTACCAGAAGGGTATATAAAAAAACATTATTGTTAAGATAACATAATGTAACTATAAAAGTATAACTTGGAACATATATGTTTTTACTTACAAGAAAAAAATGAATTGATGAGATTCTGGCGTGTCTGGCCACCACTGGCTGTTTGTTCATTTTCAGCAGCTACATGGGTGGGATGCTCGTCTACCAAAGGCTCAGCTAGGTCTGACTGTACATTGTGCCTGAGTGCAACATTGTGCAAAATGCAACAGGCAAGGATAATATCAGACACTTTTTGAGGCTTGTATAGAAGAGCCCCACCAGTTCTGTCCAGACACCTAAATCTGGTCTTGAGTAGGCCAAATGTCCTCTCTATAACAGATCTTGTAGATATATGGGCTGCATTGTACCTGTCCTCTGCTTCAGTTTGAGGGTTTAGCACCGGAGTCAAGAGCCACGGCCTAATTCCGTATCCTGAGTCACCTATAATGAATGGAGCACACATAAGCTTACATTAGTGATCAAATTGTACAATGCCAACATTCCTAAATAAAAATGTGTTTTGTGTTAGAACATGTAAATGTGTACTCACCCAGCAGCCAACCATGTTCAAAATGTCCCTCTTCGAACGCATGGAAGACTGAAGAGTTCCTCAGGATGGAGGAATCGTGACTGGAACCAGGGAATTTGGGTACCACATGCATTATCCTCATCGTCGCATCACATACCACCTGTACATTGAGTGAATGGTAGTGCTTACGATTGCGGTACACATGCTCACTCTGACTAGGTGCAATCAAAGCAACATGTGTGCAATCGATTGCACCCAGCACACATGGTATCCCTGCTATATTATAAAAGCCAGTCCTGACTTCCAGCCACTCTGTCGCCTCTGTAGGAAAATGAATATAATTCCTAGCGCGTCTATTGAGTGCATAGAGAAACTGGGTCAAGGCCCGCGAGAATGTAGATTGCGAGACCCCGCCCACTATGCCCACAGTTGTCTGGTATGACGCGGAAGCAAGATAATGTAATGAGCACAGCATTTTAACAAGCCCAGGGACTGCACGACCTCTGGCTTTGAAAAAATCTAAATCTCCCCTTATCTCCTGATAAAGAGATAAGATTGCTGCTGAACTCAAACGATAGCGACTTACAATCTCCTCCTCACTCATCCCATCTAACAGGGTTCTCTCCCTGTACAGACGCGGACGAGGCACAACTTGTCTCCTCTGTCTTCTCCTCTGATCTCCTGTCCCTCTACCTGTCCCTCGGCCTGTCCCTCTCCCTGTCCCTGTCGTATCCGCGTGACTGTCCCTGTCACTGTCCCTCGGTGTGTCCCTCCCTTGCCCTATATGATTCTCTTGATCATCAAGCATGTCATAGAAAAGAATGTTCCTCCGTCTCCTAAACAATCTCAACATTTTGAAATGAGTAGCTGTGAATGAGCAGGTAATGGGCGTCCTTTAAATAGGTATGTGATGATGTCAGGTGACATAGTAAAATGCAAGGTGTTACATTAACATAATAAAGTACTTCTGTGGCAAGCTGTGTGCAGTTGTTGTTATAAGTATTTGTTGTGTGTATTCTGCAGGGAATGATGATATTTGCCAATGATGTGACGTGAAGCTTTGTACAAACATTGCTTGCAAATAAATAGTTGCATGTGCAATGCATGTAACACTTGTGAACGCAACAGTCAGTCATGTAATTAGACAAAAAGGCTGAGATTGACGTGGGAAAAGTTTGGTGTAACATGTGTAATTAGCCATGTTATTGTGACATGTTGACAACAATGAATAGTCGTGTGCATATGCATGCATTTCTGTAATGAGGATTGTTGCTATAGAATGAGTTTACAAGGTGTCCCAATGCTGAATTACTGTACATGTGTGTATAAGTTAGGTTGAAGTGCTTGTAATGCTACGGTTACAATGTAAACATGCAATGTGATTGAGCGTCCAATAAGTGACGTCATGAAAATAGGGAGGACCCAAAAGTATATGTAAACATGAGAATACAGATGTACATGAACGTTTAAAGATGCGTGACACATTACTAGCATTGTGTAATGTAAAGGAACATGAATATACTGTGTATGTGTGACATGTGTGACATGTGTAACATCATGTAAATAATTGTCGCTCAGTTCATTAAAATGTGTGATATGATGTGAGGTTCTCCTTTAAGAGTTGAGTATAGTATTTTCCCTTGCCACATCATCACATGATGAGTAATGTAACCCGCAAATGCTGAAAACATGTAAAAGTATAATGTTATGCAAATAATACACGTCAGCTGTGACACAATGCAGGGAATGCCCCCACACTGTAATGCAAATGACGTTTGTATTGTGAGCAATGAAACGTAAACAGTACTATACTGTTATACGTCCCCGCTCCATTGACTCCATTGATGTACAGAAGATTTTTTTTTTCTAAGTGCCGTTCCGGCAGCCTTAGCGATCGTTCTCCCCTCCAAACTGCCAACTTTAGTTGGCGGGAGAAATTGGCCATAACATCTCAATTTCGTAGTGCCGATCAGCCCCGATAAGCTGTTTTTTTTTGTTGAATCCAGCCGATTTAAAAAAGTGGCGATCAGTGGCGAAAACAGGCTTATCGGCAGCCGACTGGCCATAACAAAATAATCGGCTCCGAAACATGGCGATATCAAGCACTTATCAGCGCTTACTGAATCTCAAACCCAATTTTGGCTATAAAATGGCGATAATTCCCTTATCAACGCTTACTGCATGAGGCCCTAAATGTGGGAGAGCTAAGCTCTTTTCCCACCTTGCACCCTGTACCTGTAGACAGGCAGCAGCTCACCTTGCAGTCTCTCACAGGGTTGTCTGTGTATTTGTGCCTTCAGCACAGCAGCAGCACTGGAAACTGTCTGTGCTGCCTTTTACATGGTACCTGATTAATTAGTGCTCAGGTGAGAGGGAAGGGAACACACCATGGTAGGTGCTGGATCCTATGTATCTCCCCTCAAACACCTTCTTCTTGAGCACATCACATATCCCCCCTTTGCTCAATAATTTTCGTGTGTGCACTTGTAAATAGGGAGGTGTATATGCAGGACAATGCTTTGGCTTTCCATGCTTGGAGCCTGGCCTGTGTTCAACTGGGAACTGGAACCACTGGAGACTCATGAACCAGTGAGTTACATGAGCATTTTTTTCATTATTTTGCTGCATGTACTTTAAAGGTGCATGGTCCATTATTAGGGTAATTTTCTCCCTAATAAATAATATTTGAGAGTCTCCAATGCCGATTTGATGGCTAAGCCTGCACTAGGCCAGATATCTCCTATTAGGCCCCAGCTAGGCCCTGACTCCCCTGTGTAGCTTGTGGATGCTGCAGGGACAGGCCCATAGATAGGGACACTGCCCTGTAGTACCTCAGCATAGGGACAAAGCCAGGACGTAGCTACATCCTGGCCTCAGGTGTCTGGGACCAGACACCTACTGCTAAAGAGACATTGTATGGTGGTACACTCCATGCGGGACCCACCCAATGTAGAGGCGCAGGCTTCATGGAGGACATCTGGATCTGTGGATCCCATCTTGTGACATCAGCACGCCCGGATGTGGCATCACCCGGCAGGTACCCAACTCCTCACGTGCACCAACAACACTTTAGTAGGCAGCGTTGTACCACACATTGGGTGGAGGTTACTTTGTGGATATTAATATTTAGTAACATATTAATGGCTGAAACACATCAACATAATTAGATTGTGAGCTCTTTGGGGTAGGGACTCCTTTTCCTAAGTGTATATATGTTAGTATATATATGTATATGTATATACTGTATGTATGTATATATAAGTATATATATGTTAGTGTTAAACATGTAATGAAATGGCTAAGTCCCACACGCAGTACATTCATGTGGGTATCACTATCAGGATAAATGGAATCCCACAAAAGTCAGGAGACAGAAATACGTAAAAATTGACAGGGTTTACTGTTACTCTAAAGAAAATATGATTGTGAAAACAAAATGGAGTCTGCAAAGTGTGCAGAGCTAAAGGCAAAGGATATGGTAGCTAAGGGAACAAACAAGACAGAATGCAAATAGTACTAATGGAAATGACAGGACAAACCAATGTTAGCTGCAAGCATTGCAGTGCTACAGTACATGCAAAAAGCAATTGTATCAGGGGACAAATAATAAACAGTGGGCAAATAGTGGAAAGAGAATACAAGACAACAAACAAGAATGTACATGTAGATCTGTAGAGCTGGACACCTGATAAAAAGGAACAGGGAAAGATGAAGCACTAGTGAACAAATAATAACCTGATTGCTGACCTGTAATCAGAAAGTTGACAAGCAAAGAAGCAGCTGACTGGGTGGGGTTTTATACTTAAACTAAGACAGCAGCTTGTGTCATGGACTATTCTAGTTCTTACCAGCTCTGGGCCTGAATTTGACTTATCTGTGCGTCCCTTCAAGTCTTCGAGGAATACAGCGGGAGGAAATCATGGCACCGCTTAACATCTGACCTTTTTCATTGTAGGCTATTTGTAGAAATAACATACTGATAATCAGGGTCTGGATGTAGTAAACGCCAGCATTTGGAAGGTCTTAAATATTGTAGCATTATTATCATGTGCTAACATGAACGGTAGTCTGAGGATCTTGGTTGTTGGGTAATCTGCTCATTATCGTATGCTTTGCATATGAGTAAGCCAAACGTTGGTTAAAATGTTTCGAACTGCTATTTTTCAGGTAAGTGCGAATACTATACCTCGTAACAGAATGGACCCTAAGGGAAAAACATTACGGATAATGATAGGTAAAATGGTAATAACGTAAAGCTTAAAATGTAATGTACTTCTGTGGATCTAGCCCTATATGTTTATGGATTGGTAGTGGTGTCCTACTGCATCCATGACATGTCCTAATTTTTGGGGTGGCTTAAGTTCATTGTCTTATTTCCCCCTAAATTGATCATTATTGGCTATTGAATAATTAGTATTGAACTATTAATTGACACCACTGAAAATGTTTTGCAAAATCATTCATGATGCACTGCATGTGGTATTTTTTGGTGTGACCTAGGGTCAATGTGATTTTTTTCGTACATTTTTTTCTCATTCAATAAAATGAAACAATATCAAAGAATATTTACTATTATTTTTTTGTGTGACTGAAACGTTAATGTTGTTTTAAGTTACCCAAGGGGGAAATGCCTCTAAGTGTCTCTTTAAAGCAGCTATTTCCATTTCCCTCCCCCCCCCAAAAAAAAATAAAGTCACTGCATAACAACATGATTGTTCATACTGTTGTGATGATCTTTTTTTCTTCATTTTTTATTTATTTTTAACTTGTTTATTATTATGTCACTGGCTTAAGTTGTTACCATGACAATCATTCCTTCTCCCAGAGAGGCTAATTTCATACATTGATATCTTCAGAATTAAACTACAGCATATAAAAAGAGCTGCATTGCTAAAAAGAGCAACATAAGGACTTTGTAATGCAATGGTAAAAATAAAAAATTATATTCTCTGCTCATCCGACAACGATTAAACTTTGCCACTTATGGACTGGAGCCCCTGCCATCTATCTATGCAAGTTTACTTGCTCCCCTTAAAAGAGGTTCCTCAAATCAAATGAAAGCCATCACTGGCCTTACGTAACCTGACCATGATGAGGACTTGAACTCGGCTATGTCCTGGGCCTCTGAGACAGTGAGGAGGGAATGGGGAGATTCCTCGACCACAAACAGTAGTGTTGGGGTGGTGGGTGTTATGTTTATGTACATTGATTGTTAATTTTCCAGGAGACAGACCTGCTAGGCAGATGTGGGGAGTATAGATCAACCTGTACCTGGGATCTAGATCCTGAATGGATAAGAATCGTGGGGTCTGGTTCTCTGGTTCCAAGGTCAGGCAGGGTTCAGCGGCTGGATTGAGGTCACAGATCTGAGGTCAGGGCAGGAGAGAGGCAGAATGGACATGATCACTGTTCTGGGTCAGGGCTGAAGAGAGACATAAGAGCAAAGGCAGGCAAAACAGCACACAGGGTTAACCAACAGGGACAATGTATTGAGAACCTTGCACAGGCAAAGAGTGATTGGGAATGACAGCCGTACTGTATAAAGGGAGATGACAGATGTGAGCAATTTCCATCTCAACCTGAGGCTGACATCCTGTTTAGGAAGTGAGGGCAGGAATTGCCAGGAAGTAAGATGGCCAAGGTTGACTCAGTGTGGGCTAATTAGGTCACTTCCTGTTGATAGCCATCTTGCTAGAGGCAAAGGGAAACCAACTCAAATCTCGGCCATGATGTTAGAGATCACTATTTAAGGAGGCATCCATGTTTAAAGTCCTCACATGGATGTGTCCCAGAACTCTGCCATTTACTGGGACCATGAGAAGGGGAGGGCAAATTGGGGGGCATGGACTATGTCCTGGGTCCCTTTGAGTTGTGGGTGGAAGGAGGGGCATGGCAGGTTCAGGACATATAACACCAAAGTGATCTAAACAGGCACTTATACACAATAAAGTGAAGGATAAATTATCCAGTGAATGATCTAATTATATAAATAGTGAATTAAAGTGAAAAAAACGAAGTCTCAACCTCCAAGTAGAAAATGTACACAATCTCCGCTAACAGACAGCACTTCCAGGATTAGGAGGGAGCATATTCGTCAGGAATCCACCCCAAAAGAGAAAAGCAATATAGTGCACTTCTGTGTGTGCAGTGTGACAGGAACAATTTATAAAGTCTTGGCTCGTATAGAGAGCCTACTTACAGACTGGCAGATATTCAACAGCAGTGAGTAAAGGTGGTATCAGCCGATGTGAAATCCAATCTTATCTTGTGTGTCTCAGAGAAAGACAAAAGAGAGCCAATAGTGCAGACCAATAAAAATGTATCATACATAAAAAACGAACAGTAATGTACTCACATTCTGTACAAAAATTACAGGCACATAAGGTAGAGTGTAACTTTGATACTGCCGAGGAGATAGGTAGTAGCAGCCGTCTCTGTCAGTCAAATCCTCCCACAGCACGATCGCTTCGGATGGCGTCTGACGTCACATCCACCGGAATCACAGTCTCTTCCGGGTTCTCGGGGAAAATGGCAGATGTGGCGATGGCTGATCCTCTCGGCGTCACGTCACACTCTGTTTAGCTCAACGCGTTTTGCTGATTGACATCAGCTTCATCAGGAGAACAATACTACCCATAATAGGTGTTCTAGTTATATAGCCATATGCAAATTCAATTATCAATCAAAAATGCAAATTGGTGGTTAAATTAAGCACAGGTTAACTCTTGCGAGTACATAGTCCTGTGTCCAAATACTAATATGAAATTAAATAAACTCAGACATATAAATTAAAACCAATGTGAATAAAAT
The DNA here is from genome assembly GCA_036426205.1 of Ascaphus truei. Lineage (NCBI taxonomy): Eukaryota > Metazoa > Chordata > Amphibia > Anura > Ascaphidae > Ascaphus > Ascaphus truei. Next base: position 4,887 of record WSYH01009249.1, on the reverse strand, counting down.
ATGATATTAAAAAATGATATTAAAAAGGAAAGAGAGAAAAACTGGGGTTAGTCACATGGGAATGATATTATCATCGGGGAGGGGGGAGTGAGACCCACGGAACAGCATAGAGATAGAGATAGACAGAGAGAAAGAGAGCAGCAGAGAGATAGAGAATTACAGAGAGAGAGAGAACAGAGAGAGAGGGATAGATCGAGATAGAGAGAGAAAAACAACGGGAGAGAGAACACAAAAGGGAGAGAGAACAGAATAGGGAGAGAGAACAAAGAAAAGAACAAGAACATTCAGAATCACATTTAGACGTTAGACCTAGAAGATCTCCTTCCCAAAAGGTGCATCTAGTTCTATGAATTTTTTTAGAGAGAGGAGAGTGTTCACATTCATGGGAGATGAAAAATCGCTTTTCCCCACTGCGAGAGAAGGAGAAAGGGAATACCAAGAGAAAAAGAAGCGCAGAGGGAAGCGAGGGAGAAGAAAGAGAAATAAAGAGAACAATGAAGTGATTACAAATAATATCTTTAATCTCAGTTCTACTATCTTAAATAGTTCACAAACTAAACTAATAACTAAAGGGTTATCATTTGCACCAACAACAGGACCCAATAATTTTTAATTATTTTTAGATGCCAATAAATATCTTCGTAAACTCACAATAAAAAGATTATTTTTAAGTAAAAATGTTGAATCAAGAATAAATCTAGTAAAACCTGTCAAGGCGACAGAGGTTGATATATATAAACATTCAAACATAAAAAATAAATCTACCTTTAATCCAGTGCAAGCTAAGGGAAACCATTTGGAAGTATTCCATAAACTTATCACTAAGGACTTCGAAGAACCTATTAAGAAAAAATCAAAGAATAAGAACAATCTGACATAAAAAGAAAGGGGTGCTCTGGAAGAGATTATGAATAATACAGATATAGTGATCAAACAAGCCAATAAGGGGGGGGTCGTCATTTTAAATAGAGAGGATTATTTTATAGAATCCAGAAGATTATTGGGAGCTCTAGATACATATAGTATACTAAAACAAAATCCATCAAAAACCTAGACTGGTGAATTAAAAATACTATTAGATAAGGGAAAAGACCTAAACATTCTGACAGAAAAGGAGTTCACATTTCTATATAATGAAACATCACAACTACCTATATTTTATAGCCTCCCAAAAATTCACAAGAGTCTGACCAACCCCCCGGGAAGACCCATCGTCTCCGGGATAAATTCCCTAACAGCTAACCTATCAGCTTACATCGATAGTTTTCTGCAAGATTATGTGAAACAATTAAAATCACACTTAAAAGATGCAACAGAAATTTTATCTATATTAGATAAAATAATATGGAGAGATGATTATATATTGGCATCTATAGATGTATCTTCATTATATACTTCCATCCTACACCATCAAGGATGTGAAGCAGCCAGATATTTTCTTACACAGGATAAAGATCTTCCAGAAGCCCAAATTGATTTCCTTATGGAAGGTATTAATTTTATTTTAACTAGAAATTTCTTTTGGTTTGAGGACGTGTTTTATTTGCAGTGATGTGGCACCGCCATGGGGACTAAGTTTGCGCCCAGTTATGCCAATCTCTTCATGGGATTCTGGGAAGAGAGGCATATTTGCAGCCCATATCCAAGTGGCCCATTATAAGTGGCATGACTACTGAACAACTGAAGTTTAAAAGGAAGGAACTCTTACCCTAATGGATCTTATCCTTATTCTCTCCTCAGGTAAAACCATCTCTAAATCATCATTGAAGCCTTTGCTGTGTGTATTATATGAATTACTGTACATGTGTGTATAAGTTAGGTTGAAGTGCTTGTAATGCTACGGTTACAATGTAAACATGCAATGTGATTGAGCGTCCAATAAGTGACGTCATGAAAATAGGGAGGACCCAAAACTAGATGTAAACATGAGAATACAGATGTACATGAACATTTAAAGATGCGTGACACATTACAAGCATTGTGTAATGTAAAGGAAGATGAATATACGGTGTATGTGTGACATGTGTGACATGTGTAACATCATGTAAATAATTGTCGCTCAGTTCAGTAAAATGTGTGATATGATGTGAGGTTCTCCTTTAAGAGTTGAGTATAGTATTTTCCCTTGACACATCATCACATGATGAGTAATGTGACCCGCAAATGCTGAAAACATGTAAAAGTATAATGTTATGCAAATAATACACGTCAGCTGTGACACAATGCAGGGAATGCCCCCACACTGTAATGCAAATGACGTTTGTATTGTGAGCAATGAAACGTAAACAGTACTATACTGTTATACGTCCCCGCTCCATTGACTCCATTGATGTACAGAAGATTTTTTTTTTCTAAGTGCCGTTCCGGCAGCCTTAGCGATCGTTCTCCCCTCCAAACTGCCAACTTTAGTTGGCGGGAGAAATTGGCCATAACATCTCAATTTCGTAGTGCCGATCAGCCCCGATAAGCTGTTTTTTTTTGTTGAATCCAGCCGATTTAAAAAAGTGGCGATCAGTGGCGAAAACAGGCTTATCGGCAGCCGACTGGCCATAACAAAATAATCGGCTCCGAAACATGGCGATATCAAGCACTTATCGGCGCTTACTGAATCTCAAACCCAATTTTGGCTATAAAATGGCGATAATTCCCTTATCAACGCTTACTGCATGAGGCCCAAAGAGAGAGAACTACCCCAGTTATAGGCCCAACGTTTGATAAATCTCATTATAATATTGCTCCAACTCCCTCCTTCCTCTTTTAACCTCTGTCAAAAATGTTTATAGTGCAAGTCACGCAGTGTTAAAATGATGAAATGTGCACCAGTTTTTTTTGCGACACTTGATTTATCTCACCCAGTCTGCAGCAGTAGACAGACTAAGGAGAGCTTTGCACACTACTGGAAGATGTCACTATTTGATAAAGTGATCCAAAATGTCTAAAATAACTGCCACACTGCTAGACAGAGTGCATTCAAACTGTTAGACAGCCGCCAGAAGTTCCAATGAGAGTTCTTCCTAATGCTGCCAGAAAAGCCTGTATCTTAGCTAGGGCACAAAGGGAGTCTTCCCTCGCTTAATGTTTGCCAGGTAGGAGGGAAGATACACAAAATGGCTAGTTGAAATTATTATGATTTATTTATAATGCGCCACAACATATTCTGTAGCGCAACACAATAGGGTTGTAGGGCGAAAACAATAAAATATCGAACATTAACATACATTGTTACAGTAGGTATTAAGGGCCCTGCCCCAAAGAGCCTTGCGTCTATAAGGAAGGGAATGTGGAAACATAAGGTACCGGGGGATAAGAAGGTTGGTGTGTTTTTGGATAGCTGTTTGCTAATTGAAGAAGTTGGCATTGGGGAAGACGTAATTGGAATTCTGCGGAGGTACAGTAGAGCTATGAGAGAAAGGTAATGTGTGAAGATGGAAATGCTTCAATATGCATCTGAAATGTTTTACCCAAAACAAATAACAGCGCAGCGGTAACATCAGGAACCGCATTAACGTCTGACACCCTTTGGCTTACCGGCTTTGCTGTTACTCGGATGTTGTTTCTAAGGTGTTTCTGAAGTGAAGTGAAAACAGTAGAGTAGCAAACAGACCACCACAACAGAGATGCAGGGCAGAGGTACTGATGATATCAAGATCTTTGAAGCTCTGCCTGTCTTTTTCTGACGGTGTTAACCCTGCCCATGCTGGAATAGTGGACAGGGGCAATGATGGCGAAGCATATTGGGGAGACTCTCTTGGAGGGTCGCCTTTGTGGTGACTAGTGTGTTGTTTCTAAGGTTGTTGAGGGAATACTAGTGGTAGGTATATCAAAAGGGGAACATGGGTAAGTCCGGTAATGTTTGAAAGAAACACCCAAAAGTGTTAAGGTTACATACGAGGAAAGAAGGCACTGCCATCAAATAAAGGCTTATACCTAAACCATGCTTGAGGAGTGCATAGGGGACAAAAAACACCTGAAGCTGAGCAAAATAGAATCTTCAGATAAATGAGAAGAATTACATAAACAGTATCTAGCCAGGGGGCTGGCTTATCTGATTTGCTAGCATCCGGCCGACAAAGACCTGGATTGGTACAGAAAAAAAAAACATCTGAAATAAATTTGCTTACAGGTGTAGCGGGGCCAAAAAGCCTGAACTGGAGTCACAACTCCTCACATTATAAATATAGTAATTACCCTTAAAATTAGTTGAAAATGTCAGAAAGGCAGAGTTACTGTAAACTGTGCCCTACCCATGGACATCAGTCGCTCCTATCGGACCCCAGACAGAGGGTTGACCTGGGCCCATGATTCTTAAACAGGTATGTGGGGAAAGTGCAGAAGATTTTTTTGAAGGGGTGGCTTAGCTTAATGTCAGTTGCAGAGGTTGGCCCTGCCAAGTGGTGGAGGAGGGCCCAGCTGACCGCTCACCAGTCAGTTAGGTAAACAAGGAATGAGCATTGAAAACATACAAGGGGTCAAGCATTAAAAAATATATGTGTAGCCATGTCACCTGATGGCTTCTATTCTGCCCTTGGGCTGGCAGTAAACCCTGGTACAATCAGGTTGCCAGTAGTTGGTATGGAGTTTTTCCCCCTTCCTTCTGGTACTGCACTTGAGTGACAACAGGGGGTGGTACATCCTGTATTAGCTGGGACAACGGGGTGCCCGCCTCCTGGCTGTACTTAAGGGCAGGATCACCCTAAAGTTAGAGGTGTTCCTTCCCTCTGAGGAACGCAGGTCACACAACTGAGCTTGAGATTGGGGCCTTCCCATGTGCTCTTCCTTCCAGGGGAAAGTGAGTATGGACCATACCTCTGCCTCCGATACGGAGGAGGGGAAGAGCTAGGATGGCTGCGGGTGCCCTTGGCCTGTAGTGACGGTCCAGGGACCATC
>WSYH01009248.1:0-26555 GCA_036426205.1 Ascaphus truei | reverse complement strand
TGTCAGGGTCGCCTAGACCTCCTGCCTAGCCATAGCTTCCTTGTCCACTGGGTGTGCTGCTGCCTTCTGTTGGCTCTGGGTTCCTCTGTCTGTCTGTCTTCTTGTTGCTCCTGTCTCTGTCCTTATAGCTTGCTTCCTGTCTGTTGGTTTTGCCTTTGCTTGAAGTCAGATTCCTGATGCACATGCTTCTGATATCCTGATCTGTTTTCTGTACCTGTACCATAGAAGTCTGTTCACAGTAAAAGCCCTTGCTGGTAATCTGGCTTGTCCCTGTTTGTTCCTGTTCTCAGTCCCTGCCCCCAGACCTGTCCTTGCTCCCCTGTCCTGTTCCAGTCTCCTCATTGCTGACCTCTGCTTGTTACCTGACTTCGCTACCTGCCGCCTGCCTCGGACCTCTGCTTGTTACCTGACATCGCTACCTGCCGCTTGCCTCGGACCTCTGCTTGTTTCCTGACTGCGCTGTCTGCCGCCTGCCTCGGACCTCTGCTTGTACCTGACTTCGCTACCTGCCGCCTGCCTCGGACCCCTGCTTGTGACCCCTACTACGCTCGTGCTGTTCTGGCCACCGAGATCCTACCCACCACAGGAGTCTTCCGTGACAGGAGGTAAGCCCACATATAGGTAAACCAACCCCATAAACCAGGTCAGAAGCCCCTAGGTCTATAAGCTGGAACACAACAAGATCATCACAAACACAATAAATATTGTTATGAAGGGGCAAGGAAAAATGAGCGAACTCACATATAAACTCCTTGAAGGTCTCCAAACAATCCCAGAGTTGGCGTGCGTCGATTCAAAGGGTAACAATAGAAAAAAAGGAAAATGATAGCGCATTGCAAAGAAAAGGGCTGGAGGCAAAAAAGTTGAAAAAATAAAAATGCTTTAATAAAGATGCATAATAGCCTAAGCTAAGGGAGAACAAAAAAGAAAAAGGATATCCCTAACGCGTTTCACTCCTTAGTGGCGCTTTATCAAAGGGTATCCTCCGTTTTACAAAAGCTTATCTTAAATAGTAGCCCCAATGCGGAAGTATCTTCGCGCCAAAAACAATCCGTGACGTCAGATGGTATGAGACTGGATAGTGAGCTACGGAAGCCCAAGAGGGCAAAAATACCTCCGCATTGGAACACGAAGCAAGGAAGACATAAGACACATAAAAATACAAGGAAAAGATCGATGAATCATAACCAAATGCAATAATAGTATAAAGATAATAATTAAAACAAGAAAAAAAGATAAATAAGAAAGAAATGCATAAAAGAAATAATAAAATATACATAAAAAAACGGAACCAACAGTAACCATGGTGACCATTCCTATTAACATATAAACAGACAACAAATAATAACAATGTTAGTATATAAAAAAACTATACTGTAATAGAACTCCTAAAGTAGTGAAAAAAAATTAACCTAAAAAATGAAAATGAAAAGAAAAAATCTTAAGAAAATATAAATACATAAATATATGTATAAATATTATACAGTATAAGTATATTTGGACATCTGGGAAAATCCACAAATGTCCATATAAAAAATCTAGATAAAGTATATAGGATTTTTCCTAGCGCTTCTGCTGCTTCTAATCTTCATATTTAAGAAATGTCAGGTATTACACCCCTTTTATATGCATGATGCAATGTTTGATATGTTTTTGGAGGAGTTGAATCTATTCTTTTCCTGTTTTTCCCCTGGAGATTTCTGACTCTTTTTTTCTAAAGCGAGATAAAAGATCATCATTCTGATGTAATTCCTATAAGTTATTGAGTAAAATCTTTTTTCCTTCCACTGTTTGTGGATTAATACTGTATATAAGGATCTATTAAGTCACATACAGTATTCAACATGTATTCCCTTGATAGCGGAAGAAAATAGAGGTTGCCTTTTTTTTATTTTAATTCTTTTATTAAAAGGGTGGGGGTATGAAGATGGTTAACTTGTGGAGATTCTGATCTGGGTGTAGGTATTTTCACGCTTGAGGCTCTCTGAGTTGCATGGCTATGCACTAGAACACCACTCCACGCAGTGAGGGACGCATGGGATGCTCTGTTTTTGCCTTAATAGGCTTCTTCTTTTTTTTTTTTTTCTTCTTAAGATTCACTGATGTCATTACTGGGGGCTGAAGCATCAGGCCGACTCTGCTCCAAAGGGGAGTTTTTGTAAGAGCTTGCACCTGCAGGGGTGAGTGTTTTTTTTTTTGCAACATACAGTATGCTTTCCTTTGTATTATACAGTATATTAGTCATGTGCAATAATTGAGAAAGGTTGCCAAGACATTGGATCTATTCTGACAAAAAATGTTTTGGAAGATAAATGAGCAGTGCCCATTTCCTTGCTTTCTCCATTTATATATTAGAACTAAGTAACCATGAGCAAAGCGATTGATTACAAGAGAACGGACCGATCTGCAGTAACTAATCACTTGTCTGTGTGCATAATGTATTGATATTTAAAAAAAAGAATAAAATACGGCAGCTTGAACTGCAGGCAGTGTAAGTAATACACGTACTGTAGTGTAATACAGGTAGTTTAATAAAGGTAGTTACTGTAGTAAATTATACTGTATTTACCTTCATTATAGACTTTGCCAAACGGGTGGTGATGAGCCACTGTCAGTTTCGTAGTCTTCATTATACACGTACTTGACAGGTGACAGCGGGCCTGCTGCACCTGTAGTTGACAGCTGATGAAGCTGGAAATCTTTTTGGTACATGCAAGCTTGCTGGTATCTGTACGTGAAATCAGGCTCAGGCTGGAAGTTTTACAGGTATCGTGGCGGGGACAGATAGCAAGGTTTGCCGGTCACCAGGTTTTCAATGACGGTCGGACCGTTATTGTAAGCCGGTGCTGGCGCCGGCGCAGGTGCTGTTACATTGCTGGCTTTGGATTGACGAATCTTATTTGGATTTAACATGACCTTTCTCTTTTTGAAGTCTCCATGATCAAAGATACTGGAAAAATCTGGCACCACACACCAATACCCTCCTCTAACTCCGTGTGCAGGGGCAAAACGAAAAAAACACGGATCACTACTTAACTTTTTCCTTATTGCACACTTCCACACATGAGCATCTGGTGAAAATTTATAAAAGTCATAATTTGAGATAAAATATTGATAGATTTCACCAACTGTGGCCATTTTATTATCTGCTGCATTAATTGCGGAGCATATTAAAAATGCATATGTACAGTCAGGTCTTTTGCACACGTACTGCGGTGTACTCATTGCGTCCCCGATCGGCAATTGTGAATGAATGTGAAAAAGACACCGCGCATTGAGTTTTTATTTTGAAACGCCTAAATTGATACAGTAACTTCTTCAGTACCAAGGTCAACTCACAATGGACAACTGTGTGTTTTTTTTAAACACCTGCAAGTCGACACATTACTGTAGCCCATGTACTGTATTGTACACATTAGAATTAATTACAATTCATGAATATCTGCCACCTGGCGGATACGGGAAGAATTGCCCCCAATTAAATCCGACCCATTATAATTAAACAGATCAACCGCGAATCAACCGCAGTTCAACCGCGGGTGCCAGGCGGCGCAAATGCAGCATGACCACGGGGGATGCACCATTTATTGCACGTGGCATTCAGGACATGGAACCACAACGCCCCAGAGAAGTTTTAAAATAAAGGCTGGCATAGCAGTATTGCCCAATGCACTAAGGCTGAGTCCAATAGGCTAGCAGAACAGAAGGGAAACACGCTACCCCCATATAAAACATCCAGGTTATAACATGTGACATTATACAGCACGGAAACTGGCAATTAATTACGCATATTTATATAAACAACCCCATTATTAGTCATTTAAAGAGGATTTGTGCATATGGCCGTGTTTATTTATTTATTACTGTTTATTTAATTTAATCATTTTCAAATAGGTTTCAGGGAAAATGGGTCAGGATACAAAAAAAGAGACGGGAAGGGGTATAATTATACAAACATTTAAATACATTTAAAAACGTCAGTTATATAATTAATGAAAATACAGTAAAAAACACAGAAGGATTCACATTAGCTATAAATACCTAAACAGTCTGGCAATATATATGTAGCCATGCTGTAAAATGGCCTACAGTTTTCTCTCATGCCGGCAGTAAGACTGGTAAGTTACAGGGTTGCCAGCATCAATCATGGAGGTTTGCCCTCACACCCTGGTGAGGTGTCATATGTATTCAAGGGGAGTGGTAACATGCTCTGAGTCCACCATTAGTGACATCAGAGATGTGCCAGGTTCCTGAGGTATATAAGGCACAGCACTGTCCAAAGTTAGTGTGTTCTACAAGGCTGAGCAGAGCAGAAGGCCAGAGTGTACTAGTGAAGTAACTAGTGACACTGCTCTAATACAGAGGCCAGCAGTAGCAAGGCTGGCTGGGCCTACACTGTGTTCAGGGACCTGGCACAGGAGGTGATCTCCCTGAGGGGAGAGGTGATTCCACTTGATTAAGCAGCAGACCTTTCAAATGGAAGTACCAGCCAAGATGAGTGGCTGAGTTGCTGGCTGTGAAGGGCAGTTGGCCCATACCATCAATCAATAAAGATGTCCAGTTCTAAATCAACTCCACTATGTGAGACTGAAGTTACTCTCCAGCGGAAGGCACCACCGAGAAGGAGTTCCTCATCAGAACCATCTCGTTGCGGATGCAGAGATCCTGATGAGGTGGAGGCGCTGCACTGTATGTAGGTAGGACTCATGCACACTACCTCAGCTGCCTGTCTGGGTTGACATTCCCCATACACCATCATGCGGGAGACTCAGGAGTCCTGTTGCCAACAGGTGCACCACCAGACACTACTATGTAATGGGGACTGGTTAGACCACAGGGGCCAATGTGAGATTGGGTGGGTCAGCCTTAGCCAAGAAAATCCGTTACATTTAGAGGCGCTGCTGAGATAGCTGTCAACAGGACAGGCTTTTGCTAGGCACACTAGGAAATAGGGAGAGTTTATGCTGCCATGTTGTGCTGTGTTGGGAGGGAAACCGGGGACGACCTGGGGACCTGAGAGGAGTGGGAGTCTGGAGCAGGGCTATAGCTGTCCTAGTCACCTTGAGGTAGTGCTAGTTGGTAGAATGCCTAAAGGGATATCCTGTTAACGTGGTCAGGAATCCTGGAGAGGGTCTGCGCTAGGCTAGCCAACAGTAGGTAGACGCCTAAGTACTGCATGGAAGAGCCAGAGTACTCTAGCCCATTCCAGATCACTCACCGAAGGGAGCACAGACTGGGAGAGGAAGAGAGACACAGCATACACAAAGAGAGTGAGCCTAGCCTGAGGTAGTGCAAAACGAGTCAGACCAACATTAGGTACACAAGGTGGTGCATCGGGCAATCTTTATTGTATCGGTATGGCAGCTGCCCTGCAGAGAGGAGCTCCATGTACAATAATCACAAAAACAGTAACAAGATGAATATAGCAACCACAAGAATGGAGGATCCGCGCGGTGCGGAAGGTCCAAGATGGCGGATGGAGGCTGACAGAGAGAGCGCACATGGTGTGTGTGCTAGTGAAGAGCAAGCTACGGAAATGACTTTCACGAGCCTGCTGGGGAGTGGCGCCAAAGCTGTGCCCGCGCCGTTTTGGTCCTGCCTAGGGCCGCGGAGTATTACTCTGGATGATAGTGAGGAGGACATTGTAGTAATATGTGGGGAGAGTGGTGGATTTGCTTGCCAGTCAGCGTACAACACACCAAAAGCTACCTCATTTACTCCAATGCTTGGCAATGCAAATCAAAATGGCGGTTCCCGCTTCCCTGGGAGACCGCGTGGGCCAGTTGCAGAAAATTCTGCAAATGCAGATCTGGCAGAGAGTTGGCCGGGAGTGGTGCCAAAAGGAAGACCCCACCCTGATGGGAGGTATGACGCGAAAGCTGCGGCCGCGCCCTCATGGACAGTGACAAGCTCAACCCCAGTGCTGGGTCATCCAATAAGCTTGTGGGATCCTCCCCTGATTTCAACCAGGGGGAGTGGTTTTCAACTGTGTCAGATGCGGGTGGAGCTAGGTGAAAGAGGAGTTACCAAACCAGCCCCTGCACTTCAGTCACGAGGAGCCAGCGAACTGAGCAAGCCACTGCAAAGAGTGTCTCCAGTGATTACTATGGCTAGCAAGATTGAGGACGATGCGACTATCTCTGCCCAACCCTATTCGGCCCCAAGAGGCTTCCTGGTGCTCAGGGTGGCCGGCAATGAAACTGTGACCTGCCTATGCATGCAGTGTCGACTGCCGGGTGGTACGGTTAGTACCGCGTCTCGATGCCCTCAATGCAGCATCCATTATCTATGGCCAGTGCCAACCTTTGCACCTGGCCAGACGGTGGAGGCGGACACAGCCATCCCAACGGCTGAAGTCCCGGGTGCGCTCTGGAGGGAGTCCGCAGATCCCGGAGCGTGGGGATCGCTCCGTACTATCAAACCAGAGCCCGAAGAGAAAGACACTGGGAGGCGAGATGATGGGCGAGAACCCCCCAGCAGTCTCCGACGGGGGTGTCCCTTCCCGGGTTGGAGCCCGACCCCTCGGACGAGGAGAAAGCGACCCCGACGGCGGTGGTGACGTGCCAACCGGCGGACTACACCGGCGGTGCTGCAAGGGAAACGGCACTCACCTGTGTCGCGACCGAGCGGAGCCGTGTGTCGCCTGTGCAGCGGCAGCCGGAGAGATGGAGTCCCACGGACGTGGTGACTAGTGGATCCGATGGCGGAGCAGTCGGAGAAAGAACCATCCCGCGTCGACGGAACGGTAAGAGACCCTCTTGGCCCCTTCAGGTGATGGCGGCGGTAGCGGCAGAGAGAGGCCCAGACCAGGCCCGAGCGGAGACACAAGCGGAAACCGCCCTTCCGGATGTCATTGTGGAGGAAGAGGTCTCGATTGGGGACCCAACCCAAGATGGCGGCGAGTCCCGCGAGATAGATGATCTCATTTCCGGCGGCCATAGCGGAGCCGGCTGGAAGATGGCGTCGACCTCGCGATCAAGCAGTTGTACCAGGTCACCTGGGTCCAAGAAGAGCTGGCAGGCCCTGTGGAAGCCTGGGAGCAGCGAGACAAGAGAACCGCAGGGCCAGACCGATGGCACTGGGCCAGGTAGTGGCGAAGTGCGGGTCATAGTCCCGCGGATGCCGATAGCCCATCCCTATGCCCAACCCCCGGCCATAGTTAAAGCCCCTGCCCCTATCACCTTTTCATATGGGTCCCCATCCAGCCAAGGGTTGTCTGGGGGTTCCCGAACCCCATCAGATGAAAGGACTGGGGAGAGCTTGGACTGTTTTACGTCGGATGATGGGTCGGGAGGGGGAGGTATGCCGACAAGTGTCAGTGTCGAGTGATTTTCCTAGCTCAGTTAGTGTTCAGGTCACTAGTAGGCCCAAGAGACTAGGGTCCCAGTCTCGATCGACGGGTACCTCGGGGATATCCTCGGGAGGAGAGTTGGAAGGGGAATCGGAGGAGAGAGCGGTTGCGGCACCGGTTCCCGAGGAGGTTAGGGAGACCCGGTGGTGGGCACCCACTTTTGAGGGGTACGAGGCCTGGTTGGACCGTACCCGGTTCATCTTGGATCAAGATGGGGTAGTGGACTATTGGTGGACCCCAGGGGAATTTACAGAGGAAGCTCGTCAAGAGGAGATGAGGCTTCGATGGTATGACATCAGCTCAGGGGTATGGGAGCCACAAGGGCCCAGTCGGTTGAGGGATCCTGTCGAGCCTGATGAACCCTTATCATTGGTGCTGCCAGAGAGAGCAGGCGGCGCTAGATTAATCCGGAAAAGCCGGGCCAAACGGGCCATAGTGTCCCGTTATAAAAACTCCCATGGACTAGAGTACCCCTACGTCCCTGAACCCCTCATGCAGGAAATAGAGGACCAGAGGGATGGGTGGTTAAAGGGAGACCATCAAAATGTATATCGTTAACAAAGGGGGCGATATTACTGGGCGACGAGCAGAAGAGAGAATTTCCCAGCTCATGAGGGTGTGGAGTATAGGCCGCAGCATATACAAGCACAAGGCAGTGTATAGGCCAGAAAATGGGTCACCTCAGGAGTACAGTGTGACTGTCACGGACGTGGCTGGCCGGGAAGTGAAGAAACCAGACCCCAGGCACTATTATTAGGTATAGGGGATAGTGGGGTCCGTTTCTAATACAGTGCCATCTGCTGGTCGGCCAGCACTGAAGAAATTGATGTATAAAAAGAAAACTGTATTATTTAAATTTGTGTTCATAATTATGTTTTGCAATGCTTCCTGGATGAAGGTACACCAAATTTAGGTCCCAGATGGGCCGTTGGAATTCACCAGGGGGAGAATGTAGCCATGCTATAAAATGGCCTACAGTTTTCTCTCATGCTGGAAGTATGCCTGGTAAGTTACAGGGTTGCCAGCATCAATCATGGAGGTTTGCCCTCACACCCTGGTGAGGTGTCATATGTATTTAAGGGGAGTGGTAACATGCTCTGAGTCCACCATTAGTGACATCAGAGATGTGCCAGGTTCCTGAGGTATATAAGGCACAGCACTGTCCAAAGTTAGTATGTTCTACAAGGCTGAGCAGAGCAGAAGTCCAGAGTGTACTAGTGAAATAACTAGTGACACTGCTCTAATACAGAGGCCAGCAGTAGCAAGGCTGGCTGGGCCTACACTGTGTCCAGGGACCTGGCACAGGAGGTGATCTCCCTGAGGGGAGAGGTGATTCCACTTGATTAAGCAGCAGACCTTTCAAAGGGAAGTACCAGCCAAGATGAGCGGCTGAGTTGCTGGCTGTGAAGGGCAGCTGGCCCATACCATCAATCAATAAAGATGTCCAGTTCTAAATCAACTCCACTGTGTGAGACTGAAGTTACTCTCCAGCGGAAGACAACACCGAGAAGGAGTTCCTCATCAGAACCATCTCTTTGCGGACGCAGATATCCTGATGAGGTGGAGGCGCTGCACTGTATGTAGGTAGGACTCATGCACACTACCTCAGCTGCCTGTCTGGGTTGACATTCCCCATACACCATCATGCGGGAGACTCAGGAGTCCTGTTGCCAACAGGTGCACCACCAGACACTACCATGTAATGGGGACTGGTTAGACCACAGGGGCCAATGTGAGATTGGGTGGGTCAGCCTTAGCCAAGAAAATCCATTACATATACAACTTTTTTGTCATTGGGTAAACACTTAATAAATAATGGGTTTTAATGATTAGGTACAGTTTGAGGCCATCCAGTGCTTCCAGATGTCACAGAATTTGTTCAATGTCCCATTAAGAATTCAGTTAAATCTCTCCATTAACATAACTTAATTGATATGTTTAAAAATCAGCTCCATTAGTGGAGGTTGCACTTGTTTCCAATGATTATGTATGATGCATTTTACAGCTGTGAGAAGGTGAGAAATTAATGTTTGGGTATTTTTAGTGATATGTTGGATATTCAAATTTAAGAGAATAAAACAAAGGTCATGGGGAATTTTTACTTTCAATATATCGTAGATGACCTTAAATATTTGAGTTCAGGATTGTAAGATTATCGCACAATTCAACCAGATATGTAACATCGTCTTCTCACCGCAATTTCTCCAGTAACTGTTTGATACTACAGGGAACATTATGTGCAGTCTCTCTGGGACCAGGCACCATCTAAATAGGATCTTATATCAATTCTCCTTTACATTAGTACATATTATATAGAGACTAAAACAGAAGCGCATCATACAAAATGACACAACATATAGTGCAATATTATATAGAGGTTTTAAAGAATCCGCCAACGAGTTGCTGAGTCCGTGGATTGGATTCTACAAATCCGTCAACAGATTGTATCCAATGGCATTTTTCGATGAATCCACACGGAATTAAAATGATCAGATCCGTTTGTGGATTTTACACTGTGAATCAGATTTGGGGGGGGGGGGAAATGCGAGAAAATCTGGGCAGATTTTCTCATCTCTATCTGCAAGTGACCTCCTGGCAGTTTCGAGGAGATAAAATTATGAATTTAAAGATATTGCTAAAACTCAGTTAAGTGTGAAGATCGGAAAAGCTTTAAAGATTGCCTCCCTGGAAGACATGAGGATAGTCTGGTGGCGCCTGCTACCCTCCACGATTTGAAGTGGCTTACCAGGTAACCATTAGGGAAAACCAGAATTCCCAGACAGGGTGATATTACTGATGGATATTCTGAGAGTTTGGCCTTACTTGCCCAGCTATCCAAAATACATAGGGGCTACTGATAGTGTCTATGTTCTGGTTTATTTGGACCAGACCTCTTTCCTGAATGGGCAGAGGTGAAAACGAGGAATTTTCAATCTCCATCCATCTTTTAAAGCCCTGGGAACTGTGCAATTGCAGCAATTGTAATAGTTGAGGTGTGACATAGTAATATAAGAAATTACAGTAGGCAGCGCTAATCCTCCCTAAGTGATAGGTCTTTGGAGAACTCTAAGAGAGGTCCATGGATTTTTCCCCACCCACACAAATTGGCCAACTTTAGTCTGAAATGTATTTAATGCTCTGCTAGGAATTTGTATACTGGTATAAGCCAGTTTAAGCTCAAGGACTGACGTTAAATCGGTGAATACATAATGTCCATAGTGTGTAGCTGTAACGGGTTAACTGATTGGTAGAATAATTTACAATCCTGTTAGAATATAATAATTGTGCCTATTTGCTCTTCTGAGCTGAACAAAGTTAATTTCAGCCTCGGGGACCACCTACTTCCCGAGCTACAGGCCCCGTTATGGGGTGCCGGTATCCCTCTGCTTTGTTTAGTTCACACGTGACCCACAGGATTTTAACATGGCAGGAATACTGGTACCCCCTACCGGGGCCTGTATCTCGGGAAGTAGGGAGTCTCCGGACCTGAAATCAATGCGGTTCAGCTCCGGAGACCTCCTGCTACATTACTGTAATGTACATAACACCCCCCCACCCACGCGCGATCGCCTATTAGAGGTGCGCATGTAGAATGACTGATTCCGCCTATCTCTTACTGCGTGTTTCTTACAGACAGGTAGAACCCAGTAGGATTAACACAGCAGGGACCCCTGCTTTGTTAATAAGATGGACCATTTAGTCTGCAGCGGACCATCTCAGACCACCACACAATATATTGCAATTTTTACCTTGAGATGTGGTCGAATCCTTGCAGATGCATCTGTATACAGCATTATTATAAAATAGCATATAATGAAATATATCATAAAATAAAATGAATGTAACAGCTTTGTCCTAACCTCCTCTCATTGTTATTTCTCTTCAATAGATAATTGTTTTGAATTCAGTGTCTGATCTACCCAAAACATTTATGTTGACCTTGATTCTTAGCTCTCAGCTCAGCTAACAGCTATCTCTTGTCTAACTATACACACGTAACATTTTCTAACATTTTCAGTTCTTCATTAACTAGAAAAATAGTAAAATGCAGTGTACAGACTTTAATAGCTTTTCTTCTTTCTTCTCTCATGTACTTTAACTTTAAAATTAGACTATCAAATGACCTCAATTACAAGAATAAAAATAAGAGAATGAAAAAACATGTTTAGATGACATGTTATTTTTGCCTCTGTGTTATACCTAAAAACTAAACATCTTGGTTATTTTAAAGATATAACTGTTTCACTCACAATTCCCAACATGCTATGACTAGATCCCTTACTAAAACCAGACCCTCTTAGGCTCTTGGCCATTGACTTTGTTCCAGCATCCACTGTCCTCTGTGTGATCTTACAATCCCTCGTTTATCCCACCAAACAGCATAGATACCAGTTCATGATGAGAGTCTGAATACTTTGACACACTGAGTAGCAGCAAAGCCAGGGACTGAGGCACAGGCTGAATAAACTCTTCTAATGTCTGATAGCTGGATGCGAATATCTCCATCGGTGTACCAGAACATGACGTATGAAGCACGGAGGGTAGATAAGAATCGCAAAGCAACATTTCTACTGAAGTAACAATATTACTCAGATCAATATGCAGAAGTTCCTGAGAATTCTCTGCCACGGGTTTAATCCAGTCAAAGGGTAGCAAGGGCACAGACTGATGGGGCCAAATTAAAGGCGCAGATACAATCCATTTCCAAGGTCTTGTAAAGATACACATAGCCACTAATTGGTGACAGTCGAGGTGATGAAGTAGTTCTCTGCCGTTGGCATCGGAATGTATTGTGATGTTGAAGTGGTAGCAGGCTCACTAAAAAAGGTCAAGCCCGTTTGGTTACCTCTGATCCATGTTTTGGGGTTCAGGAGTGTCAGCTCTTGGACCCAACTGTTGTAAAAGCATTACCTGTAATTATGCAACAATAAAGATGTTTTGTGTTTTTTACCTTTCCAGGGATGCCAGCAAGCAGGGATTGCTGTGGTATGAGTGTCACTTTTTTGTGTGTGGAGAAAGTGTTATCAGATTGTGTCTATCTAGTCAGGGCCCAGAGTTGCTGGTTCCCCTAAAAATGTACCCAGGAATAAGGTCTGATGCCTGGATGCATGTAGGCACATTGTCTCTGTAATATCTCCCCTTGAAAACGCTTGCACGACTCACCACAGGGGTCCCTGCTTCAGCCGAGCGCAGAAAGGTAAATGAGGCATAGGGATATGAGGTGTCACAAAAACAGTCAAGGGGTCCCTAGGTTAATGGGGATACCCAGTAAATGCCCAGGTCACCCAGAACCTGTATAGGGGTTCTGAGGTGCTCCCACCATGCTTCAGCACAGACCAGAAAGGTAAATGGGGCATAGGGATTTCAGGTGTCCCTGAAACCGTCAAGGGGTCCCTAGGTTAATGGGGATACCCAGTAAATGCCCAGGTCACCCAGACCCGGTATAGGGGCTCTGGGGGTACTCCAATCATCTACAAGGTTGTGAGGGGACTTTTAAAAGTCCAGTCCTTAGTTTATTGTATAGAGTGTGGGGAATATGGCTAGTAAGAAATAACGTGCAGCTTTTTATTCTATTTCCCATAACAAAAAGACTTAGGATATTTTTAAAGTGTGCATTTTATGGAACAGTGTGTTTTAAAACATATCTGTTTGTGCACAGAAATGAGCTGGGACTTTCAGAACCAATGCTCTGACATGCCACTGGGCTACCAAGTGGTGCCAGGAGGTTTGGCAGAACATCTGGAGATGAAAGCCCCAGAGGATGACCAAGGTGGTAAGAACCTTTGGACAGGAGGAAAGGATTCAAGGATCCACATCCTAAGATCAATGGACACCCTTTGCATTTCCATTGATCCCACCAGACTGGCAGGAGCCTGTCACCGCAGGTAGCTTTGAGGGAACAAGGGCCAGGGGTGTCAAACTGCCCATGCCCCTTGGTTCATTCAGATTTCCAGGTAACCCTATTTTGTCTACCAGCTTGTCTCTGATTGGCAGCAGAGAAATTTCTGAAGCTTTGGATTAGGCCATCATATTTTTTGAATGAAAGGCAGAGCTGTTATAACCCCCTGCGCCCATTAGATAGAGTGTTTTCCAGTGTTCTCCAGTCCTCTAAGATTCTCAGATTCTAAGTTTCCATTTGCAAGTCTCCAGCAAGAAAAGATCTGCTTCAGCGAAAGCTGCCTGGAATATTTTCTGGCCTGTTTTTGCAACTGGTATCAGGGTTAGGATTCTCTGCATCTAGGAGAGTCTAGGTTGTTACCCCAATTCCCAAGTAAGTGTGTATTTTTGCTATAGTTTGTGTAACATTGTGTGTTTGCCTTTTCCTGTGAATAAATTTACAATTTATTTCATTAACTTGCTTTGCTCAATGCATGATCCTGGTAAAAAGGTGTCAATGGCCTGGTCTCCCATGACATGCATCGATACAGATGCCATGGAATCCATGAGCAGTAAACATGTCTTGGATGTGGGAGCCTTGGAATCTGCTATGATACATCAGGCCCTACAAGAGAATTAGTGTGCAGAAAACTGGTCTTTGCAATGGGGGCCATAGAATCAGAAGACTTGTTGAGGACATTAGATTGGGTGAAAAAGGGAATTAAAATCAATTTTTAATACGTGAGTCACCTACGTTTATTTTACAATATTATTTTTGCAACGAGTACAAAAGACCTCCAGCAACAAATTTGAGAACTTACCGAAGAAAGCAAGAAGGTTGGCCTCCATGTGAATATCACCAAGACTAAAGTGATGTTCAACAAATGTGTCAAGTCAAAGTCAATGTCTACCTTTAAAATTCAGTATCAATTTCGAATTAAAACAATAGGAGAATGAAGATGGTTGTGAGCACATTTGGAAGAAACAAGACAATCTTATAAGGGAACTTTCCACTGTGCTTCAAAAAGACAAATATTTGACCAGTATATCCTGCATGTGCTCACACGTGGATATGAAACTTGGACCCGAAATGCAAAGACAATTCAGAAGCTTCAGACATCTCAAATAAGTATGGAGAGATGTATGCTGGGTATTACTTAAGTTGTACCAATTGATCAAAGAGTGATCACAAAAGAATCCCCTATTATTGCACTCTACTATTGATAATAAGTCTTAACAATGAAATGTCTTGATATAGACTGAGTGTTCAAAATTCTCAATTAATTCTGAGAAGGGTAAAATATGCAAAATAATTATATTTTATTAGCAAACTCATCTAAGTGCATACATTTGGGCAAAGATAAAATAATTAAAATATTCCAGAAATGGGATAGAATGCCGACGTCTAATATATGGTCACCATATATGACACCATATATCAACATATATGGTTACCATATATTAGACGTCAGCATTCTATCCCATTTCTGTGCTTATGAGAACACACCGTGGTTGGTGATCAATTTTCATATGTGTTTTGAAGTTAAAGAAGGTGATTTATGGACACTGAGATGGAGAAAAATCCAGTGGTAGTATATGATAAATGTTGTAGACAGGAGAGAGCTCTAGTGACTGCAAACTTATTTGGTTGGTTTTAATCCATGCAAATTCATCAAAAAAATGCCATTGGATACACCGCATGGACGGATTCGTAAAATCCAATTTGCGGATTCAGCAATCCGTTAGTGGATTCTTAAGAATTCGCCAACAGATTTTCGAATCCGCGGATTGGATTCTACAAATCTGTCCATGGATTGTAGAATCCGTTTAGTGTATTGGTATTAATAATAAAAAATCCACAAAATGCAAATCGCCCTTTTTGAGAATTATCTGCTGAAATCCGCCAAACCAAACCAAACAAAAGGAACCTTCTGATCTGCTGTGGATCCAAATTCACTAAAGATATGTGCCCATCCGTGTACTATGCAAAATGTTCCCTTTTCTTTGGGAAAGCAAAATGTACATAATTTACAAATAAAAAAGTTAGCTCGCAGTTTGTCCAGTAAAAGAGAAATTCAGTACTCTAGCCTGGAATAAGAGAGAAAAGTTTATTTCAGGTCTGGATATTGTTTCAATATAGATTTGCTGGGGAAATTTGACAAATTCACTAGAAGTTAGACAACTTCAAGCCAATTTTCAGCTAAATCTCCAGAACGTTTTGGCAAAAAAAAAGATTGACGTAACATTTCATGAATTTTAGAACTTTTTAAAAGGTTTGCATGAGACGGTAGCAAACTAAATCTACTAGAGAGAAGACAGGCCTGAGTAGAACATAGAAAGTGAGAAGTGGGCTATGGAGAGATTAAAGCTGAATTGAAAGGAGGGTAGAGCCTACAAGGAAAGAAGAAGAATTTTGTTGTAAATGTGGAATTTACTAGGGAGCCAGAATAGTGTTTTTAGGAGAAGAGAGGCAAAGACTGTTAAAGAGGAGAGTATGGTTTTCCTAATAGCAAAATATTTAATCGATTGAAGGATGCAAACCAGTGAGGCCACCAAGAAGAAGTTTGCAGTAATCCAAATTGGAGAAAATGAGAACTTATCCGGTTCCCAGGGTTAGAACCTGGTTGTCCCTCTCTGTTTTCCAGGGTTACTTCCTCTTTGTGTCCTATTTAACCCCTCTATGTGTATGTAACGCCCCCCCCCCCCCCCAAGAGAAAAATGATTGGCCTTTTTGAGGGGACTGACTGATTTTAACCAACCATTTTGTGAAATGTTATGCAGTACTTACTGTATGTTTTTGAAACACTGAAATATTTATAAAAGGTTGCACAATGTAACAATGAAACAATTTAAAAAATATTCAACTTTGTTTTATTTTTTTGGAGTTAAAACATTATGTTATAAATTTTGAACAACATACCAATCTATCAGCAGCAATAACGAAAAAATATAGCATACGGTACCAGTAATAATTTTATTTTTGCTCAGAAAATAAACTTTGTCATCAAGCGGAGAACGGCAAATGGAGGGATTTCGATGGATAATGTCGCTTTTTGTAACGTTGCTTGCGCATTGATGAATTTGATTTTAAAATCTGTAAGATTTGATTTCTGTAAGAACTACTTTATAATGTTACTCCAGTTTACAGTATAGCTCTATAAATTTACATAATGTAATTTTGTCCAATTATCAGTTCCCATTATATGTTTTACAACTTGAAAAAGTTAAAAATTGTCTCCATGACAGCAACACGTTCTTTTATTTTTCTCTTCATGTAATCTGCTATAATCAGATAAAGTCATGCAGTGGGATCAGAAGACATATGGCATGAGCCCTGTTATATATTCTTAGCAAACAAAAGCATATATATCCCTGTATCTATTTTTGGTTTATTGTCAGTAATATATTCCTATAGTCTGTAAGGACATTAGATATACATTTTCTTGGAGTTTGTTTGGTTTAATTATTGCAACTTTTCTATATTTACAATATAAACTTAAAAAAA
Organism: Ascaphus truei; assembly: GCA_036426205.1. NCBI lineage: Eukaryota > Metazoa > Chordata > Amphibia > Anura > Ascaphidae > Ascaphus > Ascaphus truei. The sequence goes on along the minus strand of WSYH01009248.1, from coordinate 9,822 downwards.
ATAATATTATGACTTCCAAGAAAGAAAAAATAACTGACAATGATCTATTTCAGTAACTAATGCATGTTTTTCAATTGAATGTGGCATGCAATGGATACAGGGCATAGCTTGGATGTACTTGTATGTATATTTTTATACTGCCCACCAGTTATACAGTGCATTATAATATTTTACAAACATTACTATACAAGGGAAGTAATTATGGAGATGGGATAAGTGCATCAATATGCATTGTATATGCAACACTGGAAGAAGTTAGTCTCTCGCTCAGGGAACTTACAATCTAATTGGCATGTGGAGTGACTAAAAGAAAGAATAGCAGAGCATTTGAGTGCATTGGTTAAAGTGCTTATGAGAACACACCGTGGTTGGTGAACAGTGGTTCAACGCTTTGTTGAACAGATGAGTTTTCATATGGGTTTTGAAGTTAGAGAAGGTGCTTTATGGACACTGAGATGTAGAAAATTCCAGAGGTAGGGTGCAGTATGTGATAAAGGTTGTAGACAGGAGAGAACGCTAGTGATTGAAAACTTATTTGGTTGGTTTTAATCCATACAAATTCATTTTAAAAAAAGGCCATTGGATACACCCCATGGACGGATTCGTAAAATCCAATTTGCGAATTCAGCAATCCATTGGTGGATTCTTAAGAATCTGCCATCATATTTCTGAATCCGCGGATTGGATTCTACAAATCTGTCCACGGTTTGTAGAATCTGCGGAGTGTATTGGTATTCATAATAAAAAATCTGAATAAAATAAAGAATTTGAAGCTGCTATGCAGTGAGCAGTATTGGATCCATACATTACAAACCAAACATCTGTATGGATTCAATTACGTTATTGATGTTACACTTTTTGAAGATAGTATCCCCAGCTTCCACATTGCATTTAATTACATTGGTTTTAATCGCAGCACCGTGTTTTAAAATGTTTTAATCTGATTTTAAATTGTTTTATTGTGTGTATACTGTATGTAGTATGTGTCACTGCAGGATGTATCAGTTGTATATAACATTTTTATTGAGTTTGGTATTTGTTAGTTTGTATTTGCAAACGTGTGTTGGCAAGTTTGTTTCATTGTGCATTGTTTCATTTGTATTCTTATACCATGTTTAATTTTAAGATACAGTATCTTCAAATTAAACATGGCATAAGAATACAAATGTGAAACAATATACAATGAAACAAACTTGCAAACACGTTTGCAAATAGTTTACACCACATGTATGAATCCCATTCATTCCCATTACTACACATTATACTGATGCAGTCTTTTCTATCTATCAGCTCCCAGGGGCATAGGATGGAACACGTGTGCAAAAGTGAGGATCCTCCGTGGGACAGTCCATAGCAGGCTGTAACGGCCCATCGGGATTAACACACATTTTGAGCCCAAGAAGACATTGGAACAACATCTCCAGGCCCTCTTGGATTATAAAGAAGAAAACAAAAGAAGAAAAGAAAGAAATAACTAACAAGAGACGTCTTTTCAATCAACAGCGGACCATGGACTTCTGCGCATCGGCTGTTGAGGAGCATTGCATCGAGGGTCAAGAGTTGGTACTGGAGTAGAAGTCTTATACCATGTTTAATTTGAATATACAGTATCTTCAACGAAACAAACTTAAAAAAACACGTTTGCATATACTTTACACCACATGTATGTGTCCCATTCATTCCCATTACTACACATTATACTGATGCAGTCTTTTCTATCTATCAGCTCCTGTGGGCATAGGATGGATCCCATTCATAGGATCGCATTCATTCCCATTCCCATATATAGATATGGATATATGGAGAAATGGGTGCTCCAGAGACGATGGAACTTCATACGCAAATGTCCATAATAATAAACCAGGACTATAGAACTGAATAAGCTGTGGAGTGGGTATTTGAAGTGAATAGTGATGTGTGAGTGACCAGCAAACAAATCTCCTGAAGGGAACAGTCAATGATGCAGAAAAACACCTTGATGAAATCTCATTGGAGACACTATATGTACTAATAATGGTACTGTACTCATCCATAAATAATCATCACTTAACGAATAATGAGATGAATCTTACCCACTCCATCTGTCTCAAGTGTCCTGAGTAGTAAATCCAAAGTGCGTGCAAGCTGTAGAGAGTAATCCAAGAGAAAAAAAAGAGAGCAAAAACAGTGCACTGCCAGGGAGCCAGGTGGTAAGAAAAAAAAGCTTCTATTTATTCAGCACAACTCAATACCATCACCCTAGGGGGTGAGACAAGTCCCTCCTATGCGTTTCGGACAATAGGAGTCCTTTATCAATAATAGATATATACACATTGAATCAAAAACAAGACGCAAATGAGTGAATAAATAATTAAAGTGCAGTGTTCAATAACTAAATGTAGCACTCACGGCCTAGATATGCCTAATAACCATATGCAGTAGACAATGGTGGTTGATGGCTCTGCAACCTGGAAATCTCCTCAAAAAGAAAACATAGGGAGATCATGGCATAACATAGTTTAATTAAAAAAGACAGAACAAGGAGGTAAGGAATCAACTCACACTTTCCCAGTCTATCAGGTGCAGTCAGTGTATTAAGGGTACACTTGTACCATTCAGGACAGTCCAGGAACATGTGCGTGAATACCAGCAGTGGTCTTGCTCCACTCCTCGTTTAAACATTTACTGACAATCCAGTCTTTTAGATCTTTATCTCTCAACCAAGAGGCACAACATTTTTGGGCAATATGCAATATTTTAAGATTTTGTCAATCTCTTTGCTGGTCTAGGTGTCCACCAACATAGACCCCATCAACTGGTCTAAATTTCTACTTACCTCTCAAAGAAACAAATAAGGTTAGTTTGGCATGCTCTATCCTTCATAAATCCATGCTGACTATTACTAATGATTTTGTTTCCATTAGGTATTCCTGAACATTATCCCGTATTAAACCTTCAAGTAGTTTCCCCACAATTGAAGTCAGGTTTACAGGTTTGTAATCCCCGGTTGTGATCTAGCTCCCTTTTTAAATATAGGCACCACATCTGCTTTATGCCAATCTTGTGGTACTGAGCCTGTGGAAATGGAGTCCTTGAACATTAAATATAATGGTTTGGCTATTACTGAGCTTAACTCCTTTAGAACTCTTGGATGTATGCCATCGGGGCCAGGTGCCTTATTTACTTTAATTTTTTCAAGTCGCTTATGAACTTCTTCCTCAGTTAACCAATTGTTCATTAACATGGAGGTTGTGGCTTCCTCCTGCGGCACTACTATTGAACTTGATTCTTCCCTGGTAAACACAGAGGCAAAGAATTTGTTTAAAACCTCTGCTTTTTCCTTATCTCCAATAATCTGTCTACCCATCTCACACTGAAAGGGTTTTATATTTTCTTTTCTCATTTTTTTTGTTATTAAGGTACTTAAAGAACTTTTTAGAGTTGATCTTACTTTCTATTGCAATCCTTTTTTCATTATCCATTTTTGCTAATTTGATTGCCCTTTTGCAATTTTTGTTACATCCCTTATAATTCTGATACGATGTCTCATCCCTTCTGACTTAAAGAATCTAAACGCCTTCCTCTTCTTGTCCATTTCAGCTTCAGTTGTAATTGAAAGTGGTAGTATGATATGGGAGGGTTCTGATGGGTGAGGTATAGATAATTTCTTCTGAGTATTATCCATTTCCTCCCCTACCTGTTTATTTAGCCACATTGGTTTTGAAGTATTTCTTGTATACTTATTCCCCAAGGGTATACACTGGTAAGTGTGCTTTTCTAACAATGTTTTAAAGAATGCCCATTTATCTTCTACATTTTTCCCTGCAAAACATCATCCCAATGTATTACTTGTAGATTAGACCTGTTTATTAAAATCTGCCTTTCTAAAGTTTAAGGTCTTTGTTGAACCCAAGTAATCTGTTTTTTGATAATTAATTTCAAATGAGATCATTTTATGATCACTGTTACCCAAATGTTCCAGGATTTGAATATTTGTTATTACTTCTATATTGTTTGATATTACAAAATCAAGTAGTGCCCCTCTCCTGGTTGGTTCCTCAATATTTAGGTCATATAATTGTCTTTAAGCACCCCGAAAAAACAGTTTCCTTTTGTTTTAATACTAATCTCATTGCCCCAGTCTATGTCTGGATAATTAAAATCCCCCATTATGCAAACATGACCCAGTTTTGATGCCTTCTCTATTTGCAAAGGTATTTTAGCTTCCTCAATCTCACAGATATTTGGTGGTTTATAGCATATCCCTACAAAAAAAATTCTTTATACTTATACCTCCACTGCTAATTTCTATCCAAAAGATCTCTACATTTTCATCATTCCCTTCATAAACATCATCCCTTATAATAGGTTTTAGATCCGGTTTAACATACAAACATACTTCATCTCCCCTTCTATTTGTTTGATCCTTCCGAAAAAGGGAATAACCCTCTAAATTAACTGTCCAGTCATGAGTTTAATCCCACCATGTTTCATTAATGCCTATGATATCATACTGCTCCCTTGCAGCTATTAATTCAAGCTCCTCCATTTTATCTGTCAGGCTTCTTGCATTAACAAGCATGCATTTAAGTTTCTTTTCAGTCTGTACTATTATCTTATCTGCTCCTTCCTTTCTGCGCCCACTTGGTTTAGTCTTTAGAAGTTTTCTAGTATTATCTGTATTTACTATGGGTATCTCACTGCTTGTCAAACTTGCACTTGCCCCCATTCTACCTCCATAACCCCTTGTATCCTCCTTTATTCTATTTAGTTTGTTATCTGTTTCATTCCCCTCCCCCCACTATCCTAGTTTAAAATCTCCTCCAACCTTTTTACCATTCTCCCCCCTAGCACAGAAGATCCCTCTTCATTGAGGTGCAATCCGTCCCTAGAATATACTGTAGATGGCACCTCTCAGAAAAGGAGTCCCAGTGCTCTAAAAACCCAAAACCCTCCTTCCTACACCACTTTCTTAGCCAAGCATTAACCTCCCTAATCTTTGACTGTCTCTCTGTGGTAGTGAATGGCACTGGTAGTATTTTAGAAAATACTACCTTGTAGGTCCTTGCCTTAAGCTTTTGGCCTAGATCCCTGAAATCATTTATTTGGGACCCTCCATCTTTCTTTAACTTTGTCATTGGTCTCAACGTGTACAAAGACCGCCGGGTCAATCCCAGCCTCCCCCAACAATCTGTCTACCTGATCCACAATGTGCTGAACCCGAGCACCCGGGAGGCAACAAACTGTTCGTTTCATGCGATTATGGCAACAGATTGCCCTATCTACCTTCCTAATAATGGAGTCCCCTACCACCACAATCTTTCTTGGTATCTGAGCATCCTGAGTCCCCACTGTGATGGTGTAAGGAATCCACTACTGGCTTTGACTATTGCCTTGCAGATCTGTGCAGTTGCAGGCTTCCTCTGGCAATCTATGGCACAGGTGCTGCCTCTCATTGCAGCTTCTGCCCTGTGCTACTTCATTGGAGGAATTCTCACACACCCTCCTCCTGTGATTGGATCTCCGCCCTTTATATTCTAGGCGTTGGCTCTGAACCAGCGCCGAGCATAACTATTCCTACCTCTATGTTACTGTCTCTGCCACAAACCACCCCAGGCCTCTCTCCTAGCGTTCTTACCTTCCAAGTTCCTGAGTATCCAGAGGCCTGGTCCTGGACGTCTGTGCTGAAGCGTTGTTGCCAGCACTGGCCTGCTGCTATCTCCTTGCAGTGGCCTACCCTGGAAGTCTGTGCTGAAGCGTTGATGCCAGCACTGGTAACTGCTGCATTCCCTCCTAGCAGTAGCTACCCTTCCTGTCCTGTGGCCTGCCGCTATTCTCCTGTAGTGGCCTATCCTGGACGTCTGTGCTGAAGCATTGATGCCAGCACTGGTAACTGCTGCATTCGCTCCTAGCAGTGGCTACCCTTCCTTTCCTGCGGCCTGCTGCTATCTCCTTGCAGTGGCCTGCCCTGGACGTCTGTGCTGAAGCGTTGATGCCAGCACTGGCCTGCTGCTATTCTCCTGCAGTGGCCTACCCGGGACGTCTGTGCTGAAGCGTGTTGCCAGCACCGGTACCTGCTGCATTCCCTCCTAGCAGTGGCTACCCTTCCTTTCCTGCGGCTTGCTGCGATCCTCTTGCAGTGACCTGCCTTGGACTTCTGCGCTGAAGCGTTGGTTCTACCCGACGCTGCCCTGCGGTGAACTTCAGCCAGCCTGCTGTCTCCTCCTGCTGAGATCGGCGTCATGGGCCGAGGCCGCTCCTCGCGCAGAAGCCACCCCCGCGCTCACGCTCCTAAGCTGAAGCGGGGAAATCCTGATTACCTGTTGCCGAACTCCTGCTTCCATAACGACGATGCTGCCTTCTCCAATCCTGACCCTGCGATGTACGACTACGAACTGCGCACTCCGGATCAGTCTGCGTGGACTCAGGTCGGTGATTATATAACCCCACCTCAGCCCCGCGGTCCGGTCCCGGTTTGTGGCGAGCATCGGCGTAACAGTATGCTCGGCCCGTTAAAACCGGACCGCGCCGTGGCGGGGGATGGCAATTTTCCAACTGAAGTTATGTCCCGTCCTGCGTATCAGTCCCACTATGAAGGCCAGTATTTGTGTGAAGTACTACCCCTGATTGATGAACTGTGGACTTATGAAGGTTTAACCCCTTTGCAAAGACAATGCCGTTGTGATCTCTTTATTAAGGCTTACTGTATCCTGAACTTAAAACAGTCTCTAGCCGAATGTATTCGCTCCCCTGATTCCCCTTTAACCTGGGATAATGTGAACCCTATGGAACTGGCCGACGCCCAAGAGGCAATCTATGCCCTGGCCTCATCACTGGACATTCATCTAGTAGAACAGAGCGCCCTCCTCATGTTGGCCCAGTCTCAAGATACACTCCATGTACTTTCCTCAACACTAGACACTCACATAATAGAACAGGATCCCCTCCTTGCCAGCTATGCTGCTGCTTGGCAGATTCTCTGTGCTGCCAGTCCTGTTACTAAACCTGTGGGGTTACCTCTCTCTCCTAAGAATGGTCAAACCATTTCTCTGTCGCTGCCCGCTAAGGAAGAAGCTGCCACGCTCCCTAATCCTGAGTTAACCTCCCTAAGTTCTGTCCCTGAGGTTATTTCGGTCTTAACCCCTGCTAGTCAGGCTTATGCGTTCCCCACTGTAAATCCCTGCAGTACCCAGGTCAGTGTGTCTTCCCTAGCACCAGAGAATGAATCCTGTTTGCCCTCTTTTCCTAAACCAAAAATTCTAAGCTCTGTTTCCGAGGTTTTTTCTGTATTAACCCCTGCTAGTCTGCTTTGTGAGGTTCCTACTGCTAACCCTAGTATTCCGCAGTCTAATGATAGGTCCCTAGGGCAAGAGGCAGAACCCCCTATGACCCCACTCTCGGAGACTAGCTTCTATTTCTCTGATTCTCAGGTACAGAGTAATTTAACCCTTGGGGTTTTTCCTATGTTAACCCCTGCAGGTCAGCCCTGTGAATCTTCCTTGGTAGATCCCTTTAGTTCGTCAGTCAGGGACACCTCCTTAGCCTCAGAGGATCAACCCCTTTTGTCCTCTGACTCGGCTAAAATTCTCGGGGCTATTCCCCCTGAACTTTCGGCAAATATACTGGCTCCAGTAAAAAGTATTCTGGAGCCGTTTGTTTCTCTAAACCTGTTCGCAGAATCCCTACTCCTAGGTATTTCACTCACCCCGTCTGTCACTCAGAGAGCTGAGACCCCTGCTTCTGAGCATAGACCCCTTTTCGTGGAATCTGTTGTCGTTTCTGATGTCCCAGACACTCTTTCCCAAATACCCACTTCAGAGACCAGCACAGGCGTGGTTGCCCCACTTGCACTGTCTGAGTTCTCCTTTTCTCAAATCCTAGGGTTTAAAGCGAACAGTACATATTATGCTGCTTTCCAAATGACCCCTACTGAGATCAGCGTATCTGCTGTTGCTCCCTCAGTACCATTAAAGTTAGGGCCCTTCTTTTTGAAGGATCAGGCGTTCAAGTTTGAGACTCCCTTTATCCCTGACTTTGTAAATCTGCAGTCCCTTCTCACTGTAGTTAAAAGTTCTCCAGCAGCCGCTGAGTTAAGCTTTGCCGCTGCCAAATCTTCTGTTATAGAAGCAACCTTGCCTAGCTTACTTCTGTCTGTTCTATCTGTGATGCCTATCACCTTTACTAAAATTTCTGTTTTGCAAGGTATTTCTCCTATTAAATCTGTGATACCTGCAATTCCTTTAATCAGTTCCAAAAGCCCTGTCACTAAGTCTCCCATGGAGTCTGATGCCCTCACTAGGGATTCTCAGGGACCCAATTCTGTAACAAGCAAGATGTCCCTTGTGTCTGTTGGAGAGTTTACCCCAGTTTCTCTCACGGATCATGCCACAGCCTCCGGGATGATTAAAAATGACTTTAAGTCTGGGATGCCCATTCCTGTAATAATACTGTTTCACGCTGATTCGCCCACAGTATTCGGGGTATCCACTACTGACTGTATGTCTACTACCACAAACTCAGGGGTATCGCATTTGGAACTTTCCCTTTTTTCAGAAGATCCCGTCTTTAAAATGGACTTATTTTTCTCTGTGTCTTCCACAATACTTGGGGTACTTGCTATTGACTGTCCTGTCCCAAAACTAGGGTTACCTCTCAAAAAGGTGCCTGGAGCTACCGATGTTAAAAACCCTATGTTTAAAACAGTAACAATTTGCATTGCTTCTCCCACAGTATCATGTGAGAACTGGGTACCTGGGACCTCCACTCCGAAGCCAAGCTCTAGTTCTCTGTCTTCTTTCTCTGTGTTGGAGGCACCCAGCTTTAACCCCAAGACTTTTTTCCCTAAGGTTGATGCACCGCTTAACCGCCTGCCTTGTTTTTTGGATAAAATCTGTTTTCTCACCTTTCAAACGGACTCCTTACTCGCAGGTCTCTGTGCGGTGCCCAAAGTGCCCGTTCTGTATGGCAATTGGTCTCTCCCTAAGACGAAGACACCCTTACTGGACCTCGTCGCTCTACCTGAAGCGTCCGTTCCTGTTCTCTATGGGTCCACTATGGGTATAGACATGCTTATTATGTCCTTCGCCAAGGCCACAATTTCGGATTTGATTCTCTCTAAAGATCACAAACCAAAGGAAGCGGATCCTTCTTCAACTGCCAGTACCATGAGTTGCATACACACTGCTACAGACTCTCGCAAATTGCTTGGGATAGCAACCCTGCTTGGTATCAAAAGTACCGCTGCAATAGTGTGTAGTGAACCCTCCCGCCCCATTCCCTTGCTAACCACCACCCGGAATTCCTTGGAAGCTAAAGACTCTCGCAACTTCCTCCGTGCTGATTTCACCAAAGACATTGCCTTCTCTGAAGGTCCCTCTGCCATTTTTGTCCGACAATCTGTGTCCTGTGTCCCGTACTCTTGGACTATTACTATGCACCGGACACCTGGCTACTGTCCTTCCGATGTTCCCATTCCGGAGCCCTCAGGTTCCATTGTCCATGTACCAAGAACTGCAGTACCACCGCTGTCTTTCATGGCACTCGCCAATGTACATCTGGATTGTGGACCTAATTCTCGCTGGAGACACTTCAGGAACAACTCAATGTCTCCCAGACCTATGAATGGTCCTGTTCACCCAGGCTTCTCACCCAGTGGTGGGGGTACTGTAAGGAATCCCAACAAACTATGGGCTTTCAACGCCACCTCTCGCATAAGGAGGTTTAGGAACAATTCCATGTCCCCCAAATCTGTGATGGATCTTGTTCGTCCGGAGGTCTCACCTGAAGGGGGGGGTACTGTAAGGAATCCACTACTGGCTTTGACTATTGCCTTGCAGATCTGTG
>WSYH01009247.1:0-26558 GCA_036426205.1 Ascaphus truei | reverse complement strand
TGGGGGGGGGGGGAGAGGAGGAACAGACCAATATTTCTTGGAACAGTTCAAAATGTAATCCCGGTCCACTTCTCCGTGCAATGGTCTCCATTACTGAGCTTCCGTCCCCCTTAGTCATTGTATCCTGTGAGAGATGAAACTATTGTCCTCTTCTTGTTGGGAACACAGACTTCCATCAGTCGCTGCTTCCCGTGTGACTAACGACCGCTTTGCTTAACGAGCGGCCGACTAATTATTCCTTTCCCTCCCATGTCCCAGCTTCACAGAAATGCCCACGAATAATTTCGTCGAGAGCTCGTTCTGGAACTTCGACGCCCTTTTCCAGCCTCAGCAGCACCCGGCGAGAGATCAACATGACACGTTCTTCATACTGGGTCAGTCGCTTACCTCTGTGTGTGTGTGTGTGTGTGTGTGTGTGTGTGTGTGTGTGTGTGTGTATTATCTCCCAGGTCCTGCGGTTACAGCCTCTCTTCTCCACGTTGCTCCCACACATTCCCTCATCCCATCCTCTCCAGCCCGTGTCTCCCCACTGCTGGATGAAGCCTCCCCAATGATCTCCCAGGTCCTGCGGTTATAGCCTCTCTTCTCCACGTCACTCAAACACATTCCCTCATCCCATCCTCTCCAGCCCGTGTCTCCCCACTGCTGGATGAAGCTTCCCCAGTGATTCTCCCATGTCCCTGCCGTTACAAAGCCTCTCTTTCTCCACTGCTCCCACCATCCCTTATCCCATCCTCATCCAGCCCGTGTCTCCCCACGGCTGAGAAGCCTCCCCAGTTATCTCCCAGTCTGTGTTTACAGCCGCTCTTCTCCACGTCGCTCCCACACATCCCTCATCCACTCCTCTCTCTCCAGCCCGTGTCTCCGGCCCCTGAGGCTGTGATGAAGCTTTCCCCAGTGATCTTCCCGTCCTGCGTACTCCTCTCTTCTCTCTCTCCACGTCACTTACAAACCCACACTTCCCGCACCCCCATCCGCTCCCGCCTGTGCTCCCCACTGCGGGATGAAGCCTCCCACTGATCTCCAGGTCCGCGGTTAACAGGCCTCCTTCTCCACGTCGCTCCCTCACTATCCTCAATCGCCTCCTCTCCATCCCTGTGTCTCCCCCCTGCTGGCTGAAGCCTCCAGTGATCTCCAGGTCTCTGCGGTACCGCCTCATCTTCTCCACGTCGCTCCCACTATCCCTCTCCCATTCCCATCTCAGCCCGCTCTCCACGCATGCTGGTGAAGCCCCCAGTGTCTCCCAGTCTCTGTTACAGCCTCTCTTCGCCACTTCTCTCCCCACACTCGCTCGCCGCTCTCCTCCCCTCTTACTCTTGTCGTCGTCTGTGGTCTTTTCAATCGCTCTTGTATCCAGTTTATTTCCATCTTTGTCCTGTCCCCAACAATGGTCCATTCTCTTCTCTTATGCCATTGCCGTGACCCTGGCCATGTTAATTTTTTCCCACTTGTGTGATGTCGCGAGACTTTTGTTTGTGTTTCGAAACAACCCCTTCATTCTATTTCCCGTTTCCTCAGGGTAATACCAGCATGCATCTCTCCATACTTCTTTACGCCTGAACCTCTGAAATTAATCTTCACATTGGGTCCAAATGTCACATCCATACGCGAGCGCGGACAGGAGACACGTCACACCCATACGTGAGCGGGCACAGAGAACGTCAATCTCCTAGCATGGGCGGGGCAGGAGAACACGACGTCACACCATACGTAGCGCGGGCAGGGTAACGGGTCCCCACTTTCCTCTTGAGGCCAGTGGGATTTTCCCTGGTAAGATTGTCTTGTTTTTCTTACAAACGCATCGTCCTTCCCATCTTCATTCTCCTGTTGATTAATATTCCAAATGTCCCGTCCTTGTTTACTCGACCGTCCAAGTTGACATATTCCTTTCTTCAACTTCTGGAGTTCCTATTCCATATTGTCATCTTTGCAGACGTGACACGTGTTGAACTCCCTTATGCTGAGACTCGGTATGGAGGCACTTCCTCACTTTGTGCGTCGGCGATTCTCCCGTTTTGTTGCGGGAGGTCTCCTGGGCTTGTGTTAAATAACCGTCCCGCCACAAATCGTAGGGGATCAAAATTCAAACACGCTGATCTTGAAGTCTTTTCTTCCCACATTCTTGGAACATTCTTCTGGTGTTGCATTGAGAGTCTGTGGGGACGCTAGTGTCTCCCACTCTATTTCCCCCCTCGTGATCCTGGTACGGCGGTCTCCCTGCTTCTCTCCGCCTCGCTGATCCTGGTTACGCGTAGTCTCCCTCTCTCTCCGTCCGCACTTCTCTCGCTTGATCCTGCCTTGACGACCACGGTGTCTCCCGGCTGCACTCCCGATCCCGTCGCTGACCTGGTTACGCGTGTCTCCCGGCCTGCACCCCTCCTTATGCCTGGTTGAGGCGGTGTCTCCCTGCCCCACTCCCCTCGCTGTCCTGGCGACGCGGTGTCTCCGGCCCCACTCCCCCCTCGTGATCCTTTCACGCGAACGCGGTGTCTCCCGGGCCGCTCTCACTTCGGCTGATTCCTCATCGTGCTTTTATCTCATGTAATTTCAACGTTACCACTTGTGGATTCTCATAAAATGTTCCTCATATATCAACATCGCTCTACAACACTTTTTCTAATCTCTACTAGGCCGCTGAAGGTAGACATAATCAAATACTTTTCCTAATCTACGAATCCTAACCGGGTGGTAGTCCATCATTTCTTGAGGGAATCACTCACTTTGGATGGGCCCGTTTGTTGTTGTATCCCATGGGAATCCGGCACCTTTCTCTCTCTAGGGCTGGGGCGAAGTCCGGTGTCTGTTGCCGGCCTGACTAGCGAGGCAATATCTTCATAAAACCCTTTAATGGATTGGAAGTGGGCTGCATGGTCTGTAGTTCCTGAGGACATCCTTGGTCTCTTCCTTTTGTATGAGGGATACCTCTGGCATACTAAGAAACTACTCCATGGCTCTGTCGGTTCCTTGGTCTTCAGGCCGCACGTGGAGAGATTTCCGGATTGTCCTACTATCTTCCCCAGCTTCTCTCAGGCTCTCGGCTGTAATCCCTCTCCATTCCCTTTTTTTTCCGGGCCGTGAGCCTTCCATTCTTTCATGGACGTTCTTGCCACGCGGCTGATCGGCTGGAAAGGAGCGTCCGCTGTGAAAAGTGGGGCTTGGTGGTTCCTCCTCCGCCTTGTCCTGTATTTTTGCCTGTGTAATAAACACGTGTGCTGTGTGGCCAATAAATGTTTTCTAATGCCTGTTTGCTTTGTTACTCCCTATGCTCCCTGTGTTCTCCGTCGGGTGAGTTGTCTCTTGTTGTAGATAGGGTCTGTGTCATACAGGGGGGGGAGGTGTAGGGGAGTGGGGTTGGTCACCATGATACATAACATCCGTCTGAGTTTTCACTTTAAGATCCCGCGGGACACGCAACACTTTCCAGATTATCTTGAGCGGCGTGGAAGGGGTCCGTCTGTGGGGGTGGGGATATGGCTCGACGGGGTAATAGATGGTCAGACCTCCATGTCCCCATAGCATCTCTCTCGGTCTGTGTCACCCTGCGGGGGAGGGACGACTCCATGTACCTAGCTCCCCTTGTCTGTGTCACTGTGTCGCTGCAGTGGGGAGGGACAGACTCCATGTCCATAGCTCCCTCCGTCTGTGTCACATGTGTCCCCTGCGGGGGGAGGGAGACTACTCGATGTCCCTACTCCCCTGTCGTGTGTCACTGTGTCACCCTGCGGGGGGAGGGACAGAACCCATGTCCCTAGCTCCCCTCTGTCTGTTCACCGCTGCAGGGGGGGGGACCACTCCATGTCCCATAGCCCTCCTGTCTGTGTCACCATCCTGGTGGGGAGGACAGACTCCTGATCCATACTCCTCCTGTCGTGTGGGGTTTCAACTGTGTCACCGGGGGGCCATCGCGGTGGGAGGGACAACTCCATCCCCATGCTCCTCCTGTCTGTGTCACTGTGTCACCCGCGGGGGGGGCCGACTCCATGTCCCTAGCTCCCTCCTGTCGTTGTCACTGTGTCAACCCTGCGGGGAGTACAGACTCCATGTCCCATAGCTCCCTCTGTCTGTGTCACGTGTCCACCCTGCGGGGGGAGGACAGACTCCATGTCCCATAGCTCCCTCCTTCTGTGTCACTGTGTCACCCTGCGGGGAGAACAACTCCATGTCCCATAGCTCCCTCTTCTTCGTGTCACCCTGCGGGGGGAGGACAGCACTCACGTGCCCCATGCTCCCTCCTGTCTGCGTCACCCGTCCCTGTTGGGACAGGCCACCACACCATTACAGTCCTGTCTCCTTTCTCTGCAGTTACAAATACGCTTGAGAATCCTCGACGCCCGAAGAACCGGCTCCGACTCACACCAACACGGCGGTGAGCGCCCCAGCAGGTACAACTCGCTCCAGCAGGTAACACTGCCCAAGCAGCCAGGTTCCACGTGACCTTTGACTCTGTGTAATATAAAAACCTCTGCGTGCGGTGAGGTTGGGTAAATCCGTGTCGCCAACGATCTATTTCTGCGAGTAAATAGCGTCTGTCTGAGCCCGTTTTATTATTTCCCATCGAGGGGGCCAGTTTAAATATGCCAGATTTGACGTCTTTCCTTCTCTCTCTCTCTGTGTGTGTGTTGTGTCTCGCTCCACATACTCCCTCTCTCTCTCACAACGTCCCTCTCTCCTCACACACGCCTCCTCCCTCTCTTCTCTCTCTCTCCATCTCGTCCTCGCTCTCTACTCCTCTCTCCTCTCTCTCTCTCTCTCACACCCGTCTCCCTCTCCTCTCCACACACTGCTCTCCATCTCACACACACACACACGCCTCACACTTCTCCCTCTCCTCTCACTCACACACACACACACATCTCCCTCTCACATACACACACCAGCTTCTCTCTCCTCCCTCTCTCTCGGTCGTCTCTCTCTCTTTGTCTTCCTCCTCTCTACACACACTGTCTCCCTCCTCTTCTCACCACACTCATCCCTGCCTCTCTCTAATCTCTCTCGTGTGTCTCTGCTTCGTCCTGCTCCACACTCTCCCTCTCGTCTCACACACTCGCTCCATCTGCTCCTCACACCCGTCCTCCATCTCCACACACCGCCCGCGTCTGCGTCTCACACACCACACACAACTTCTCACACAACACACACACACACCATCTCCCTCTCTCATACACGGACCGAACTCGTCTCCTCTCTCTCTCTCTGCGACACACACAATTTCTCTCTCCCTCTTCTCTATCTCTGCCGTCTATTCTCTCTCCTCCCTCTACGGGGGGGGCACCTCTCTCTCTCTCTCCTCTCTCTCAACCACTACAATAATTGTCTCTCCTCTCTCACACCCATTTCTCTCTCCCACTCCCTTTTCTCCTCTTCTCTCTCTTCTCCTCACCACACGCCTCCTCTATCTCACCCTGCTGAGTTCACCCCTGTACAGTATTTCGCTCCATTTGACCGCGTGTTCCCGGAGGACTCTGGACGGCCATCGCTGTTATCCGAGTTTCACCAGATTGAGGGAGTGGTGGCAGATTACGGATTAACTCTGGGAGACCTCATGGGCGTTTTAAAGGAGTTCTTCAACAAGCTTGGTATGTTCCCCCCTGCGCCCCGCCCTAGAATATCCTCTCCCTCTCATCCCCCCCTCAGTATATCTCTCCCTCTCATCCCCCCCTCAGTATATCTCTCTCCCTTCCAATCCCCCCCTCAGTAATCTCTCTCTCTCTCATCCCCCCCTCAGTATATCTCTCCCTCATCCCCCCCTCAGTATCTCTCCCTCTCATCCCCCCCTCAGTATATCTCTCTCTCTCTCATCCCCCCCTCAGTATATCTCTCCCTCTCTCCCCCGCTCGTATCTCCCCCTCAGTCCCCCCCCGTCATCATTCCCCTCATCTATATCTCGCCACTCCACCCCCCCCCCCAGAATAATCTCTCCCCCTCTGTATACCTCTCTCTCTCACTCTCATCCCCCCTCATATCTCCCCTCTCCTTCTCCCCCCCTCAGTATATCTCTCTCTCTCATCCCCCCCTCAGTATATCTCTCCCTCTCCCCCCCCCCCCTCAGTATATCTCTCCCCCTCTGTATACCTCTCTCTCTCCCTCTCACCGCCCCCTCTGTATACCTCTCCCTCTCACCGCCCCCTCAGTACCGGGCCTAGCCTCACATCCCGGTTCGGATTGGTTCCCGATGTAATGCCCCGGTGTCGCTCATTGGTCTGTTCACGTTGCCACCGTCTGGCCTGCAACCAAACCGCGGGCACCCCGCTTCTAAGGGGTTATCGGGGTCCCCGCCTCCGAGTGGGGTCAGGTCTTCGGCCTTAAAGATACAACAAAAGCTGGCTGTTCAAATAATTTTTCCTTTTTTTTTTTTACTTGCCTTCGTAGTGGGTGTCGGTAGCCAGTCCAGGGTTCTCGGGGAGGCTGGGGGGGGGTCCCCAGAAATGAAAGTAATGGGGTTCAGCTCCGGAGACCCCCTGCTTCAACCCGGTGTAATAAAATAATAATAAGAAACAATAAAACCGGGTGGGATTGCTTGTATAAAGGAAGCCTGGCCGGACCGAACCCCTCGTCGTGCGTCGGCAGAAAATGGCAGGCTCTGTCTGACCAATCAGGGGAGAGGGGTGGGTGTCGGCATCTGGACGCACGCCTGGCGGCTTCCCACCGCCATGTTTGCACGCAGGGGGAATCGGGGCAGCCAAATGTTGTGAGAGATCCCGGGGTGTGCCATGCAACCGCCAACACAAGATAACACACAAGAACTACACAAGAATTATCGGGCCTCCGACAGGTCAGGTTACAATGAGCCACCTGTGCTGAAGCAGGGATATCCATCAGTGGCTCAGTCAAAGGCTGGCCAACTCCAGTCCTCAATGGGCCATCAGCAAGTCAGGTATTCAGGCTGTCCCTGCTTCAGCACAGGTGGCTCAGTTTTCGACTGCTGTGCTGAAGCAGGGATATCCTTCTAACCTGTCGTTGGCCCTTGAGGACTGGAGTTGCCCACTCGTACCCTAATGCAATGCAGCGACACGGGCTCCCGGGAGCAGCGAGCTGGGTTTGGGGTTGTATCGTCTCCTCTTCACGTACACCAGGGGTGCGCAAAGTGTGTGGCGGAGAATTTACAGGGGGGGGGGGCTGCGCTCGCCCCCAAGGCACTTAAATTAAATGCCAAGGGGGGGGACAGCGCGAGGCCTCTGCAGCTTCTCCTAGCTGGTGTTCGGCGGTGCGTTGTCGTGGTAACCGGCGTCACCTGGGTCACGTGACGTCTCGTGACCCCGCAATGTCATTTGACGCCTGAGCCGAGTGGGGGGGAGGGGGGGCGCGAGCCGTGAGGTAAGCAGGCAGGGGGGGAGGCTGTGAGTGCAAATTGCCCAGTGTAATGTTTGAGTCTTTTGGTATCGAAATGTAAAGATAATGATCATTCTCTTTTTGTTGTTGTAGGTATCACAAAATTGCGTTTCAAACCGGCTTACAACCCCTACACGGAGCCCAGTATGGAAGTGTTTAGCTACCACGAAGGTGAGGAGTCCTGCTCTGCAGAGCTGACGCTCTAATCTGCAGAGGAATACACACAGGGGAGGAAGCATTGGGAGAAGGGAATCCTGCCCCGCAGAGCTTACACTCTAATATACAGAGGGACACAGATACAATACAGGGAGAGGGGGAACCATTGGGAGAAGGGAATCCTTCCCCGCAGAGCTTACACTCTAATATACAGAGGGACACAGATACAATACAGGGAGAGGGGGAACCATTGGGAGAAGGGAATCCTGCCCCGCAGAGCTTACACTCTAATATACAGAGGGATACAGATACAATACAGGGAGAGGGGGAACCATTGGGAGAAGGGAATCCTGCCCTGCAGAGATTACACTCTAATATACAGAGGGACACAGATACAATACAGGGAGAGGGGGAACCATTGGGAGAAGGGAATCCTGCTCCACAGAGCTTACACTCTAATATACAGAGGGATACAGATACAATACAGGGAGAGGGGGAACCATTGGGAGAAGGGAATCCTGCCCCACAGAGCTTACAATCTAATATACAGAGGGACACAGATACAATACAGGGAGAGGAGGAACCATTGGGAGAAGGGAATCATGCCCCGCAGAGCTTACACTCTATTATACAGAGGGACACAGATACAATACAGGGAGAGGAGGAACCATTGGGAGAAGGGAATCCTGCCTCGCTTAGCTTAAACTCTAATATACAGAGGGACACAGATACAATACAGGGAGAGGGGGAACCATTGGGAGAAGGGAATCCTGCCCCGCAGAGCTTACACTCTAATATACAGAGGGACGCAGATACAATACAGGGAGAGAAGGAACCATTGGGAGAAGGGAATCCTGCCCCGCAGAGCTTACACTCTATTATACAGAGGGACACAGATACAATACAGGGAGAGGAGGAACCATTGGGAGCTTACACTCTAATATACAGAGGGACACAGATACAATACAGGGAGAGGAGGAACCATTGGGAGAAGGGAATCCTGCCCCACAGAGCTTACACTCTAATATACAGAGGGATACAGATACAATACAGGGAGAGGGGAGAACCATTGGGAGAAGGGAATCCTGCCTCATAAATCTCTAACATACAGAGGGATGATGCAGATACAATAAAGGTGGAAGCAGCTGGCACCCTGAATACATTGCGGTCCCTACAGCTTCCCCCTATGCGGGCGCCTATAATCGGGATGACGATGTTAAAAGAATTAAAAGTAAATAACAATGAGCGCAATACTAAGCCAAGCGAACACACACACATACAGTATACACGCACAGATATTTATATAGGTACACGTACACACACACACACACACACACACACACACACACACACACACACACACACACACACAGTGCCACACACACACACACACACAAACCCTACCCTCCTGCCTATACTTAACAAACAGCATGCACACAACAGACAACACAACACACCATTGCACACACAACCCACACACACACACCACAACCCACACATACACAACACACCCACACACATATATAGCAGTGGTGTGTTTCTGTAATACAAAGTTCAGATGCTTCAGTAAAGAGTAATTAAGTTAGTACGGCACTAAACTACATAAATTATTCATCTTTAAATGCATTTCTCCCTCTCTCCCAGGCAGACCCGAGTTACAGCATTTCATTAGCATCATATAGAGTTTCTTGTTGATACTTGCTTTCCTGATATGTCCCATAGAACAAAAGATTACAGCGTGGGGTGTGGGTGTGGGGTGGGTGTGAATGTGTGTGTGTGTGTGTGTGGTGGTGTGTGTGTTGTGTGTGTGTGTGTGGTGGTGTGTGTTTGTGTTGTGTGTGTGTGTTGTGTTGTTTGTTTGTGTGTGTGTGTGGTGTGTGTGTTGGTAGGTGCAGACCGCCTAAGACATGCAGAGGATGCATACAGTATAATTTGCATATAATATATATATATTCTAATCGTATATATATCTTATATATATATATGATATGATATTTAATATAGATGCTATGTAATATGATATATATCTTACATTATTCCATTATGTATGGCTTGAAAATAATAGTTTTCGCTTGGAGCATTACTCATTCACAGTGCAAAACATATAAAATAACGCGCCCTACGTGAAGCACAATACCAAAATGCATTTGATCAGTGTAAAAGGCCTATGTAAGAACAACAATCGTTAAATATTAATATAAGACATAATAATTCATCCACCTTGTGGGATATGGCTCGAAGGGGTAAGTGAGACGGTACAGACTCACATGTCCCATAGCTCCCTCTGGTCTGTGTCACCCTGCGGGGGGAGGGACAGACTCCATGTCCAATAGCTCCTCCTGTCTGTGTCACTGTGTCGCTGCAGGTGGAGGGACAGACTCCATTGTCCAATAGCTCCCTGTCTGTGTCCCACACTGTGTCACCCTGCGGGGGGAGGGAAAGACTCCATGTCCCATAGACTCCATCCTGTCTGGTGTCACTGTGTCACCCTGCGGGGGGAGGGACAGATCCATGTACATAGCTCCCTCTGTCTGTGTCACCATGCAGGGGGGGGGACACCGCTCCATGTCCCATAGCATCCCTCCTGTCTGTGTCACCCATGAGGGGGAGGGACAGACTCCATGTCCATAGCTCCCTCCTGTCTGTGTTCATGTGTCACCCTGCGGTGGGAGGGACAGACTCCATGTCCTAGCTCCCTCCTGTCTGGTCACTGTGTCACCCGGGGGGGGGAGGACAGACTCCATGTCCCATAGCTCCCTCCTGTCTGTGTCACTGTGTAACCTGCGGGGGGAGGGACAGACCCATGTCCCATAGCTCCCTCCTGTCTGTGTCACTGTGTCACCCTGAGGGGGAGGGGACAGACCCATGTCCCATAGCTCCCTCCTGTCTGTGTCATGTGTCACCCATGGGGGGGAGGGACAGACTCCATGTCCCATAGCTCCCTCCTGTCTGTGTCACCACGCGGGGGGAGGGAACAGGAACTCAGTGCCCCAAGCTCCCTCCGTCTTGCGTCACCGTCCCTGTTGGGACGGTGCTCACCCCACACCATTACAGTCCTGATCCTTTCTCTGCAGTGACAAATACGCTTGAGTATCTCGACGCCCAGAAGAAACCTGCTACGGACCACAACCAAGGCGGTGAGGCGCCCGCATGCTGTACAACTCGCTCAGAAGGTAAACATGCCGGGATAGCAGCATGTTCACATGACCTTTGACTGGTAATATAAAAACCTCTGCGTGGCGGTGAGGTTGGGTAATCCGTGTCGTCCGAACGCTAGGTTCTTGGAGTAATAGAGTTGTTGAGCCAGGTGTTATTTACCAATTCCGTGGGCCGAGGTTTTAAAATAGGCCAGATTGACGTCTTTCCCTTCTCTCTCTCTGGTGTGTGGTGTGTCTATTCTCTCGCTTATCACAGCACTCGCATCTTACAAAGCTCTCTCACAACACGCCTCTCTCTCTATCTCTCATCTCTCTCATTCTCTCTCTTCTCTCTCTCAAACGTCTCCCTCTTCACTCACCACGCTCCTCATCTCAACACACACACACACGCATCACACGTTCCCCTCCTCCTCAACACACACAAACACACATTCCTCTCTTAATACACACACACGTCTCTCTCCTCCCTACTTCTCCTTCTCTCCTCTAACGTTCCCTCTTCTCGTTATTCACACACAGTCTCCCTCACTCTCACATCACGTCTCTATCTCTCTGCTAGTATCTCTCTCCATTTATCTTCCTTCCCATCTCCCTCGCTACAACAAGTCTCAATCTCTCTAACACACAGTTCTCCACTCTCACACAACACACGCCGAGCGTCCACAACACACCACACGGGCTCAAACATGACACACAACACAAACAAGCCCCAGCGCTAGACACACACAGCTGGCGCGCGCGTAGTACGCAACACACACATGGTCTCTTTCGCCCTATGCGCACCCTATTCTCTACGTCACACACCTCGTCTCTCACTCATCTCGCCTCTCACACACACATTCTCAGACTATAGTCCGCACACACATGGTCTCTCCCTCTTTTCCCTCGTTCCTCTCTTCACACAACGCCTCTCTCTGCGCCCTGCAGGAGTTCACCCCTGCTGAAGTATTACTCCATTGACCCCGAGGTTTCCGAAACGAGACTCTGGACGCCACTCATTAGCCGAGTTTCACCAGATGAGGAGAGTGGTGGCAGATCGGGATAACTCTGGGAGAGACCTCAGGGGGTTTTAAGAGTTCTTCAACAAAGATGGATGTTCCCCTGGAGCCCCTCAGAAGATCTATCCTCTCATCGCATCAGAACTCCTTCATCACGCTCGACCCAAGAATCTTCCCAACATAAAACGAGCGCACAACGAAGAATCGACAGCGAATGATCCACTAGTAATATCAAATGCTCGTATAGTCTAAACCCCTCGTTATCTAATATCTGCTCCACGCATGCACAAACGCAGGAGTATCCTCTCTACGATCGACCCCATCAGATATACGCTCTCCCTATTCACCACTACGAAGAAGAGTAATCGACTTAGAAAAAAGCTGAGGAGGAAAGAATCGAGGACGAACACTAACAGAAAATCGACATGCTCTCCCCCACCCCCCACCCTCAGTTATCTCTCCCCCTTGATCCTCTCTCTCTCCCTCTCATCCCCCCCTCAGTATATCTCTCCCTCTCATCCCCCCCTCAAGTAGATCTCTCTCTCTATCCACCCTCAGTAATCTCTCCTCTCACCCCCCCTCAGTAATTCTCCCCCTCTGTATATCTCTCTCTCCTTCAACGCCCCCGCGGTATACCCTCTCCCTTCACCCGCCACCCTCAGTACCGGGCCTAGCCTCACATCCCGGTTCGGTGGTACCCGAGTGTAATTGCCCCGGTGCGCTCAGTGGTCTGTCTCACGTTGCCCAACGTATGGCCTGCAACCAAACCGCGGGCACCCCGCTTCTAAGGGGTTATCGGGGGTCCCCGCCTCCGAGTGGGGGTCAGGTTTCGGCCTTTAAGATACAACAAAAAGCGGCTGTTCAAATAATTTTTCCTTTTTTTTTTTACTTGCCATTGTAGTGGGTGTCGGTAGCCAGTCCAGGGTTCTCGGGGAGGTGGGGGGGGGGGGTCCCAGAAATGAAAGTAAGGGGTTCAGCTCCGGAGGACCACCCTGCTTCAACACCGGTGTAATAAAATAATAATAAGAAACAATAAAACCGGGGGGATGATTGTATTAAAAGGAAGCCTGGCCGGACACGAACCCTGTCGGCGTCGGAGAAAAATGGACAAGGCTCTGTATGACCAATCAGGGGAGATGGCGGGTGGGTGTCGGCATCTGGACGCACGCTCTGGCGGCTTCCCACCGCCATGTTGCACGCAGGGGGAATCGGGGCAGCACATGTGTGAGAGATCTCGGGGTGTCCATGCAACCGCCAACACAAGATAAAACACACAGAACTACACAAGAATTATCGGGCCTCGACAGGTCAGGTTACAATGAGGCACCGTGCTGAAGCAGGGATATCCAATCAGTGGCTCAGGCAAAGGCTGGCCAAACCCAGGCTCAATGGGCATCAGAAGTCAGGTATTCAGGCTGCCCTGCTTCAGCCACAGGTTGGCTCAGTTTTCGACTGCTGTGCTGAAGCAGGGATATCCTTCTAACCTGTCGTTGGCCCTTGAGGACTGGAGTTGCCCACTCGTACCCTAAGCAATGCAGCGACAGGGCTACCGGGAGCAGCGAGCTGAGGGTTGGGTGTGTTACGTCTCCTCTCACGTACACCAGGGGTGCGCAAAGTGTGGGGGCGGAGAATTTACAGGGGGGGGGGGGCGCTGCGCTCGCCCCCAAGGCACCTAAATTAAATGCCAAGGGGGGGGACAGCGCGAGGCCTCGCAGCTTTCCTAGCTGGTGTTCGGCGGTGCGTTGTCGTGGTAACCGGCCGGTCACTGGGTCACGTGACGTCTCGTGACCCGCAATGTCATTTGACGCCTGAGCCGAGTGGGGGGGAGGGGGGGGCGCGAGCCGTGGAGGTAAGCAGGCAGGGGGGGAGGCTGTGAGTGCAAATTGCCCAGTGTAATGTTTGAGTCTTTGGTATCGAAATGTAAAGATATGATCATTCTTTTTGTTGTGTAGGTATCACAAAATTGCGTTTCAAACCGGCTTACAACGCCTACACGGAAGCCCAGTTAATGGAAGGTGTTTAGCTACACGAAGGTGGCGAGTCCTGCTCTGCAGAGGCTGACGCTCTAATCATGCAGAGGATATACACACAGGGGAGGAACCATTGGGAGAAGGGAATCCTGCCCGCAGAGCTTACACTCTAATATACGAGGGACACAGATACAATACAGGGAGAGGGGAACCATTGGGAGGAGGGGATCCTGCCCCGCAGAGTTACACTCTAATATACAGAGGGAACAGATACAATACAGGGAGAGGGGGAACATTGGGAGGAGGGGATCCTGCCGCAGAGCTTACACTCTAATAACAGAGGGACACAGATACAATACAGGGAGAGGGGGAACCATTGGGAGGAAGGGATCCTGCCCGCACGAGCTTACACTCTAATATACAGAGGGAACAGATACAATACAGGGAGAGGGGGAACATGGGAGAGGGATCCTGCCCGCAGAGTTATTACACTCTAATATACAGAGGGACACAGATACAATACAGGGAGAGGGAACCATTGGGAGAAGGGAATCCTGCCCCGCAGAGCTTACACTCTAATATACAGAGGGACACAGATACAATACAGGGAGAGGGGGAACCATTGGGAGAAGGGAATCCTGCCCCGCAGAGCTTACACTCTAATATACAGAGGGACACAGATACAATACAGGGAGAGGAGGAACCATTGGAAGAAGGGAATCCTGCCCCGCAGAGCTTACACTCTAATATACAGAGGGACACAGGCACAATACAGGGAGAGGAGGAACCATTGGAAGAAGGGAATCCTGCCCCGCAGAGCTTACACTCTAATATACAGAGGGACACAGGCACAATACAGGGAGAGGAGGAACCATTGGGAGAAGGGAATCCTGCCCCGCAGAGCTTACACTCTAATACACAGAGGGACACAGATACAATACAGGGAGAGGAGGAACCATTGGAAGAAGGGAATCCTGCCCCGCAGAGCTTACACTCTAATATACAGAGGGACACAGGTACACTACAGGGAGAGAATCAGTAGCAGGCACTACAATTTAAACAAAGTTCTGGTCTTACTGATTTCCCATGAAGGGTCTCTCCATAATATTAAGTGTTTCTCTCCCCCTCTCCCCCTCTCCCCCTCTCCCCCTCTCCCCCTCCCCCCTCCCCTCACCCCCCCGGTGTGTCTCAGGTTTGAAGAAGTGGGTGGAGGTCGGCAATTCCGGTGTTTTCCGGCCGGAACTGCTGTTGCCTATGGGTTTGCCGGAAGACGTGTCCGTCATCGCGTGGGGGCTGTCTCTGGAAAGGTGAGCCCACGGTTGGATCGCTCTGGGCCGCGGTTACTACGTCACGGGGGACGGGGGGAGGAGTTGGATTGCTTGTTTACCACGGAGAAAATGGAGGACGCCTCTTTGGTTTCTCCAAAAAGGCCCCCCGGGGTCACGGGTAAAGTGGGGGGGGGGGTGAGGGTGGGTTTCATGTGACCCTTAATAAGGGCAAGGCGGTGGCACAAAGGCATTATGACCCGTCCGGCACTCAAAGGGTTATAGCAGATTATCCAGCCTTAAATTTGTAGGCCCAAAGCCTGCTGTAGTGTGTCCACATTTTATGGCCACGCACTTTCCCAGGGGCCCAGGACTGAAGTGGTTACTTAAGCCCCGGGGGTTGTCAAGCAGGGGCAGTTGTTAGAGTGCTTCTGCCCCTCTGCAAGCAGGCAGCACAGTGCTGTTTTTCATGCCGACGTCAAAGAGACTCATCAGTGACGCTTATCCTAAAGTAATAATAATATATTATTATTTTTTTCCCCTTTTCTCAAGGCCGACCATGATCAAATACGGAATTAATAACATCCGGGAGCTGGTGGGGCACAAAGTGAACTTGCAGATGGTTTACGACGGCCCCATATGCCGACTGGATTCGTAACGTGGGGGGGGTGGGGGGACGCAGGCTTCACGGTCCCCCTGAATCTTTGTCTTTAGGGGAACAGAAGGAGCCGTGTACCAAGCTCCTGGGGTATTTATTCTGATCCGCAGCATAAGATCCATGCATTTCTTAGTACAGCGTAGTCACAAGCAACATATTTGTTAATGAAGTGTGTCCTGCTTTTGACACAGACTGTTAGCAACCTTCAGACCTGTTATGTTTAAATATAACCCCTCCCTATAACTCCTCCTATTGCCCCATATAACCCCTCCCTATAACTCCTCTTGCCCCATATAAGCCCTCCTTATAACTCCTCCTCTTGCCCCATATAACCCCTCCCTATAACTCCTCTTCTAGCCCCATATAACCCCTCCCTATAACTCCTCCTCTTGCCCCATATAAGCCCTCCCTATAACTCCTCCTCTTGCCCCATATAACCCCTCCCTATAACTCCTCCTCTTGCCCCATATAACCCCTCCCTATAACTCCTCCTATTGCCCAATAACTCCTACTGCCCCATATAACCTCTCCCTATAACTCCTCCTATTGCGCCATATAACCCCTCCCTATAACTCCTCCTATTGCCCAATAACTCCTCCTATTGCCCCATATAACTCCTATTGCCCCATATAACCCCTCCCTATAACTCCTCCTATTGCCCCATATAACCCCTCCCTATAACTCCTCCTCTTGCCCCATATAACCCCTCCCTAT
Source organism: Ascaphus truei (assembly GCA_036426205.1). NCBI lineage: Eukaryota > Metazoa > Chordata > Amphibia > Anura > Ascaphidae > Ascaphus > Ascaphus truei. The sequence continues at coordinate 10,310 of WSYH01009247.1, read as the reverse complement.
AACTCCTCCTATTACCCCATATAACCCCTCCCTATAACTCCTCCTATTGCCCAATAACTCCTATTGCCCCATATAGCCCCTCCCGTTGCCCCGCGTATCCGCCCCCAGCTCCGGATCACGACCCGGTGAACCCTTGGCGTTGTGTTTGTGCTGCGGAGTTGTGTTCACACAGCCGCCCGTTGCGTGGCAGAACCAGCCGGGTCCGAGCTGGGCGCCCCCTGCACCCCCAGCTCCGATCAGCAGAACCCTCGCACGCTGCGAGTATAACGGCGCGCTCGCGTCCCGCCGACCTGCGCTCCGCACACTTCCATCCAATCTCCCGCAGCGTGTGCGTTTCTATCATATCGATCACAATGCTACTCGCTACTCGCGTCTCCCGCTCCCGCCGGGCGGGAAAAAACTTCCGAGAAGGGGAATCTCTCCCCTCCTGCGTCATCGAGCACTTTTCCCTCCCGCTCCGGGATAAAGAAATAAAAAAAAACGAAATGTACAGCCTTCCTGTTTCTTTTGTAGAAGAGATCTTGACATGACATTGTGTCTTTTGGTGGGGGAACATTAAAGATGGCTGCTGCCATGCTCTCCCTGCTGCTGTTCAGGTTTTCAGGGTTAAATAAAAAAATAAAAAAAATGTTTCCACTTCTGTTGAACACACTTATGTTTTTTGAACCCCAAAGAAAAATCAGCCCCCCCTCCCCGTGGGCAAAAATCCCCCCCCCCCAAATCCTTGTTTTAAGGTGACACAACGGTAAGAGATTAGTTAAGATAAGATGTTGGGGACACAATGGAAGAGACCTGTGAGGTTACTGGCTCTACACTTCTGTAACCCCAGGCAGTGCTGAAAAAGCTGTAATGCGGCAGGTATAAGCCTATAGGAGGGGGGGGATCCATGTTACAATGGATAAGAAGGAAAAGGTTCTCATTTGTATATCATTACCCAGAATCCTTTGCTGCAGTGGCAGCATTGCATGCAAAGAGATGGGGGGGAAAGGCAGGGATGCAGACCTGTCTGAGACATGTGACGCCTCGCACGTGTGGGATTCCTCTTTGCATAACATACAAATACACACATTACGGATGCAGCCTGCTTCATCTTACCAATTCAGGATATCGCGTTCTGCCGCAGGATATCTGAGTTTCCATTCAATTCAATGGCAGCGGTACCCCAGAATCTCCCACAATGCACCAGCCATGAAAATAACCCTGGCTACATCCGGCTGCCTCATCCGTGTTGTGTGTATGGGGTGCGTGGGAAAGCCATGCAAACAATCCTCACTGCGTCTTGTTCTGTGCTCTGCGTCTGTTCTAGGTGTGGATGAAATGGCTGGATTCCCTCCTCCCAATGGTTCCTCCTCTCCCTGTATTGTATCTGTCTCCCTCTGTATATTAGAGTGTAAGCTCTGCGGGGCAGGATTCCCTTCTCCCAATGGCTGCCCCTCTCCCTGTATTGTGCCTGTGTCCCTCTGTATATTAGAGTGTAAGCTCTGCGGGGCAGGATTCCCTTCTCCCAATGGTTCCTCCTCTCCTTGTATTGTGCCTGTGTCCCTCTGTATATTAGAGTGTAAGCTCTGTGGGGCAGGATTCCCTTCTCCCAATGGTTCCGCCTCTAACTGTATTGTATATGTGCCCCTCTGTATATTAGAGTGTCAGCTCTGTGGGGCATAAATACCTAAAAGTACACGTTAAAATAGCAACAAATAATACTAATATAATAGAGGATTGGCAGAAATACTTACCCTGCTATGCCCAGGTACCCGCAGTTTTAAAATCCCCTATTCCCAAAGAATCCTTTAGTATCACCCTATGGATTACAGGTCTCCTGCGGTATTGGGGTTAGGGTTTCTGTGTGGAGATAAAGGGTTTCCCTGTCAGTGTCGGCAGACCCCAGCTCCTCCCTGCAGCGGTGCGTCTGCATGCGCCCGGTGACTCGGGGACAGAAGTCACAGTGAGGATGGACTCTTCCCAGAAAACCCCAAGCTGCTCATTTAGCCTAATTCCTTCTGCCACGTCGCAGCGAGATGGGGCCATTAGCCACAGGCGTTTCGCCCCTGAAGTAGGGGGTTACGCTTGGCGCTTTTAAGGTTATGGGGGTAAAGTTTGGGTTTTTAGGGTAAGGGGGTTACATTTAGGGTTTAAGAGTAAGGGGAAACATTTAGGGGGTTTTGGGTAAATGGTTACGGTTAGGGTTTTTAGGGTAAACAGTTTAGTGTTAGGATTGTTAGCAAATGGAATTAAGGTTAGGGTTTTTAGGGTAAGGGGGTTAAGGTTCTGGTTTTTATGGTAAGGGGTTACGGGTTTTAGGCTAAGGGGTTAAGTTTTTTAGGGTAAGGGGTTAAAGTTTTTAAGGTAAGGGGTTAAATTTTGTGTTTTTAGGATAAGAGGTGTGAAAGAATTATGGACAGCAGGGCTATACAGAAGAAAGAGGGTCGGGTTATTGGTCACCCATTGTGTCTCTTCTGTTTTATGTGGACGTGTGATAAGTGTTTGTGGGTTCGGATGAGTTTCGCTGACAATAGAAGTTCCAAGGCTGTGCCTGTGACTCAACGCCCAGGATTAAAGCGATACAATTTATCAGTACCCTGACGCACTTTGTTATTGTACCATTTCTGTGTGACAGAATATATGAGTGGGCAAGGTTTGCTCTGAGACTATTTCAGGACATCCTGTGCTTCCTAAAGAAATTGAAACTTAACTTTAGTAAAAACAACTATAATGGGAGGGAGGTATTTTATGCTACCCAAGCTCAAATAAAGCATATGTAGAGTTGTTAGATTGTAATAGGGCCTTATCTTCTGTAACCAAGGATATACATACTTGGGTTGGTATTACCTCACCCCAGATGACACATTAGCAAGCGGCTTCCTTGTGCACTCGCAATAAAGATTCCTTGATACTCACTGAACCCGTCTGCAGTTCTTGGTACCCCTGAGAAGGCTGCGGTCACAGTGGTTAAGGTTTTTAGGGTAAGAGGTTAAAGTTAGGGTAAGGGGTTAAGGTTTTCAGGTTCTCCCTGTATTGTATCTGTGTCCCTCTGTATATATTAGAGTGTAAGCTCTGCGGGGTAGGATTCCTCACTCCCAATGGTTCCCTCGCCACTACTATTATGTGACATATCTGTATTATTTTGTATTTTAAAGTGTCTGTAATATTAATAACACTAATATACAAATAAAATAAATGAATACCGATTGCGTATAAATCACCGCGTGCGTTTTATAAAAGCGTAACTAATTATGATGAAAATAAAACACAATTTCATGTTCGGATGGAACGGTTATATTCTCTATTTTTACATTTTTAAAAAAATTTAAATTCTTTCTCTCACGCCAAGGGTGGCAGAATTAATTCTCACTTTATTTCACTTCACACGACGTCGTGTGATCAGGAAAGTCGAAAGACGTCGCACAGTTAGTAACAACGGCTGTCGCGGGACGCTAGAGAAATGAGTCCATTCAAACTATTGAGGTTGCTTTGTGTCTGCTGGTAGCCACTCCCAGCGTCACATTGCAACGCCAGTATAACCAGCCGCACACTGAGACCGAAGAGGTGGGAACGGCTGTCTGTGAGTAGGGTTACTGGCTTTGCACTTCTGTAACCACAGGCTGTGCTTAAAAAGCTGTGTAATACAACAGGCGTATGCTTATAGGGGATCCATCCATGTTACAATGGACAGGAAGCTAAATGAGACGCACTGTGAGTGCTCATTTGCATGCCATTACCCAGAATCCCTTGCTGCAGCGGAAGCACAAAGAGATAATGGGGGAAGGCAGGGTGGCAGACCTGCCTGAGATGTGATTGTGCTCACTCGGGGTATTTTTGGATTTGCTGACTCACAGGGAATGATTCTTCATGTATCGATGTGAGGCTGTTATCTTTCTGTTCATCCCACCCATCCTATTAAATACACACGGTCACTGCCTTACATATATCCCTTTCCCCCATAAACTTTAATAGGGTCACGCACTATTACACACGTCCGTTTCTCTCGGACACTTTATCGGGATCACCCTCTTATACACCAGTTTCCTCCACAAACTTTAATATGGTCACACTCTTACACCTATCAGTTGATACCATAGATTTAAAAACATTATAGCAGTGAAACCCCACATAATTGAACATGGTTACCGTCTTACACAGGACATTTGTCCGCAAAGACTTTAATAGGATACCCTTCTTATATTCATCTTCTATCCCTTTGATTTTAGTTGCCCCTCCAGACTTTAATAGAATCACCCTCCAACATTCCCCCATAGACTTTCATAGGGGGTACCCCTATAAACTTTAATAGGATCACACCCTCTTACACACACCAGGGTACCCCTGTAAACTTTAATAGGATCACACACCAGTGTACCCATTTAAACTTTAATAGGATCACATCTTCTTACATCAGTGTACCCCTATAAACTTTAATAGGATTATACACTTACATACATCTATCCCCACAGAATTTCATAGGATTACCTTTTTACAACCGCCAGTTACAGTACCTTATACAGTATTATACTTTAATATAATCTCCCTATTACACACATGAGCTGCGCCATATACTTTAATAGGATCACCCTCTTACACACATCAGTTACCCCATAGACTTTAATAGGATCATTCATATACATATTGTATCCCCCCAGCATTTAGTAGGATCACCCTTTTACAAACAGCAGTTGCCTTATACACTTCAGCTGCCCCCATAAACAGTATTAGGATCACCCTCTTGATGCTGAGATTAATGTGTATGGGTCATTGCTTCATAGTATGGACATAGCTGCCTTTCAAAGCATTCAATGACTGAGACTGACCTGTAGGATCAGACTAACAACCTAAAGTGTGCAGATCCTACAGATGTGGGATTTATAGAGGAGATAATGAGGGGCCAGCTGAGCCCAACTGCTCCCAATGACAGAGCACAGGTTTGAGTTCCAGGCTATTGACATTGCAAGTTAATTATTTGCTCCCCGTCCTTCACTTCATCTTCTCTTATCACTTTTATTAATATAACTGCATAACGTAACATTTATTTGACGGGCGGCCATATTCCCCTCCCGTTTCCCGCCTTTAACCTCTATTGGAAACCAGTCCCCAACCCCTTTATGCGCTTGCGCGCTCTCCAGCCAATCACAGCCCCAGACCCCGCGTAGTCCAATCACAGCTGTTCCCACCTCAAAAACCTGCTCACGCCCCATAGAGACAGCACGCCTTGCTCGGCTGGTAACGGTGGCCGGGTGTTTCAAACCGCTCCGCCTTTTTTCCCCCGCCTCTTGTTGTTTTCCCCGCCGCGCTTAATCGAAGAGCTGAGGTGGATGTGAGAGAAATCAATGCAGCACCAATGTTTCATTTGATATCAAACAATATCTGAATGAACGCATTCCTTCCCGCTCACACCCATGTTATAGTAACAGGAGAAAGTTAGGGAGGTGCAACAATTTCTCCACACGAATCAGCTTCTGAAAGTGCTATACTATATTTTGTGTGTGTGTGTTTGTGTGTACACACGCACACACACGCAATAATTTTTCTGTTAAAAAATATACCTTTATTCACTAAAGGACCATCTAATTGTTTAAAATTAAGACTTTAAAAGGTGTGGTTCTCTAACACACACATTGGTTAAGGAATCCATTTTGTCTGCAGCAACCTATTCCCTCTTGTAACCCAATAACAAGAAGGGTAATCATGAAATGAACACTCATAATGGCTGCTTTTAAGACAGCGTTTATAAGGAATGAGAAGATTTTAAATCCCCTCTAAATATTTAATATACTGTGTGTGTGTATATGTGTGTGTGTGTATATATATACAGACACCAGACACGGAAGTAGGTACACCAGGCCTTGGAGAAAAAAAATCAAATACACACTGTATAATATATATATATGGAAAATGTTTTTTCTTTAATAATATACATTTCTCACTCTTCCATTAATTACAGCTTTTTCTCCATTGTGTCTTCGTGATCAGAAACAAAACACCATTTTTTCTCTCCCTTCAGATCACCCGTCAGATAAACGCTCTCAAAATGTCCGACCGCGAATTCGAAGCCCGAGAGGACCAGGAGAGGCCACTGGTCCCGTGTTTTTCCCCGTTAGATAGGGCGGGCCTGCCCCCTAACGAAGCGGCCTCTCGGTGAGGGTTAGAAGACACGGGGCGAACCCCGTTACTCAGCGAAACCCACCTTCAATCCCTCCCAAATAAATCACCAGAATAAAAATATCCCGCATCGATTTCCTGGATTTTCAAATCAATAAACTAAAAAAAAAACATTACGTACTGGACGCTATTTCCTAGAGATTTCAAATATATATATATATATATATATATATATATATATATATATATATATACAATATCTTTTAAAAATAAAAAAGACCCCTTTGCAACTTCATGAGCAATTCTTTTCTGATTTTTATTTTATTTGGAGGGATTAAAGGATGAATTTCCCATTGGCCTATCCGCCGAGATAAAATAAGATTATTGTTATAGAAACCGTTTCAATGAATTCACGGTTTATATTTCTAAAGTAGCATTTTAATTTTTGTTTAACTATGATATATATATATATATATATCAATAAAGAGAAAGTTTCCCACAGAAAGCACTCCGGTATACAGAAAAAAATATACATTTATTATTATGTTTTTTTAGTGATGTTGGATGCATTTATTTTTTTTCTGTGGGATATTTTCTCTTTCGTGTGTTTGTATATATATATATATATATATTAATATATATATCTATATAAAAACATAATTAAACACTGCACCATCAGGGCTTTGATTAATAGCCTTAGGGGCATATGCAGAGCAGAGGTAGAATAATTGGAGATTTTAGAAAACCAGATTATGGAGAGTTTTATTCTCCATATGCAAAAGTGGGCGAAATCCCCTTTTTGTACTTGCAATCGTGGCATTGGAGGAATGTAAATGAGAGATGTAGCCAGCTGAAAGGGAAAAAAAAAAAAATCGCGCATTTTTTTTTTCTCCCTATAGCCGGCGACCTCCTGCTTCTTGCCAACTTTAGTTGGCGGAGAAAATTGGAGAAAATCGCGCCAAAAACAGCCGCTAGATGGCGAGCGCGCCTTTCTGAATTCGGATATTTTTCAGACTGGCGAGATGTAGTTTCTCGCCAGCCGCGCGGCGAGATTTTCAAATAGAAAAAAAAAAATGGCGCTTTTTTCCTAACTCGCCATTTTCAGCTGTTTTTAGCGCGATTTTCTCCGGAAAATGGCGAGATTGCAAATAGCGCTGCTCTCTGCATGAGGCCCTTAATCTATTCTGATTTAGGTACTTAATTTGTGGGGTCTGTTGCAGGTACTATTTATCTATATCTATATCTCCATAAAAAGCACTCATGGTATGCCAAAACAAAATACAAAAAGTGTATTTAGACAAACCGAAAATAAAAAAAACACTGAATAAATAAGTAACGCCCTCTAATTGACACAAAGTGGAGACAAAGTAATCTGCACAATACAAACTCGCCCCGATCCGTAGGAAATACAATAGAAAAAGTACCTCACTCTTAGGCTGCGCTTATAGTGCCGGGCGACGCGACGTCGCTCCAAAACAAATCAACTGAATCCGTCGCATGCGCTTATAGTAAGCGCGAGGGCGGCGACAGAGCGACCAAAAATGTTGACGCCGGTTAAATTTGATTTTTTCGGAGACAGTCGCCACGTGACCGTCTCTAAACCAATCGCAGAGCGCTGCCCTCGGTGACGTCACTGGCCTTGTCGCCAGCGCTTAAAACTAAAGTTTAACTTTCGCCAGCGGCGACGGGTGACGTCATCGGCCGCGTCGCCGTCACTATAAACGCGGCCTCGCTCTGGATTGGGGCCGTCGTGTTTTTATGGCGCAGATGACTTCACTTTGTGTCGTTACTTATTCCGTGTTTTATATTTTCCGTTTGCCTAAATAAAACTTGTATTTTGGGGTCTCCCCGGAGTGCTTCTTTAGGGAGGTCCTTTTGTTATTTACATAGTATATGTACCTCACAGCACCATGAGAGCTGGCACCTTGTATATTGGTATTGTGAGGTATTTAATCCTTTGTGGGTACCATTAACTTTAGTTTCCTGAGCATTTTTTTCTCTGTTTAGTGAACACACACATGCGCAAGTAATTAAATACACTTCTTTTTTACATTGAATAAAGCGTATATACAAACAAATACATATATACACACCTACGTGTGTGTGCACATAATACACACACAAAACACACACTTTTTTTTACATTGACTATAGCGGGCATGCCGCTTGAAATCATGTTTAAGAACATTTTTACACAGCAGAAATACACTTTTCACAGGTAATCATATCACTTTCATTACATACTGTATATATACATATATAGTGGTTATGATATCATTTCATCAATGTTAGATAAAAAAAATACACTAATCACTTTCATTATATATATTTTTATTTTTTTTTGTTATTATTTTATATACATTTTATCAATGTTAGATAATAGAAATCCATTATTTTTTGTACATTTTTTTTAAACTGCGAGATGCGAACAGAAATAATTATTTAAAACAGTGTGTATTTAATTATTCGAACTTAGATATGAGAAATACTATATATATATATATATATAGTATATATATATAGATATATAGATATCGCTTTATTTTGGTAAAATATATATATTTTTTATCGATGTATAACCTGTGTCTCTTCACAAACGTCAACATGTTCTGAGATAAAGCCGGGTTATTTCGAAATAAAATTAAATAAAACGTGGCTTTTCCCTCCCGCTAGGCCCCAGAGCCCCTCGCTACCCATCCCTGCGGCAGAAATGGCCGCCGGCGGCAGATCGGAGGGGAAATCCGCCAACTATTTTGCCGCGCTGGACGCCAGCATGGAGGCCCTGCAGAGCCGGGCGCAGCACCTCATCGATAAAATTAACGAGAGCCGCAACCAGGACCAGGCCATGATGAAAAACTTTAACGACAGCCTCGCCCTGAAGGTGTGAAAAAAACCTGGCAATCTACTGTACAACAACAAACAGAGCAATACATAATAATGTCCTTTTAGAGTAACAACATAAAAAGTCATGGGAGGATACTTAATATTAATGAGCCAGGTTGTAGCAGTCGTTATTACCCCCGTTAAAGCAGAAAAATGCGCTTGTTAGCTCATTAAACGCTGTTTTAATTAGCACGGCTGTTAAATGACGAGCCAGCGTTAACAGGAGACGTAACCCCTGCTACAGATGTCTTCTACATCTTATAACAATGCAGCAAGATTATAATATATATAATTATAATATATACTGTATAGAGATATATAGATCGTAGACAAAATGGCCACACACTAGGTAGAAAAAAACCCAAGCCCTTTGAGCATGACGTAGTCATTATGTCACGGTCCTCCCGTGACAGAGTGACTACTTCATGGAGCAATCAAAAGGGTTAAACGGGAGTCTAAAATGGTGACCCCCTCCTTTCCCGATCCAACAAAATGGTGCACGTTCAAGCAGATTAGGAGCGGCTGCTGCTTGGCAAATGTTGTTCATTTCGAGTGACCCTTCTCCAAAGTATTAAATCGGTTGGTGCGTTGGCTCTTTCCCCCTCTCTCTATACAAAAAGGTGACGGAGCTGTCCCAGCGCCTGGAGGACAGGATGTACCGCCATTACGACCATCAGAACACGCTCTTGCAGGACAAGCTGCAGGAGCTCCCGGAAATCATCGAACGGATCGGACAGCTGCAGGGGGAACTGAAGCAAGTCTGCCAGACCGTCGTTACAGTGTACAAGGACCTCTGTGTGCAGCCGGAAATCTGACATCTTGGGAGGGGGAATATTCATTTGGCGCGGTGGGCGATGCATTGTAGAATGTCCGACTAACAACGTTTTGTGTTTCCCACCCCCCAGAATTGGTTTTAGGGTCGTTGTGGTTTAGGTTTTAGAAAGGTTTTGCCGTTTCGTTCTTGCTCCGGTGTTACTGAAAAAAGATATTCGACACGAAGGCCCAGATTCACAAAGCAGAGTTAAATCCAGGCTCATAACGTGACGTTACCTCAATCAGGAGCGGGCGTTGTGTTCCCCGAGGTTAACGTGTATCAGCGTCCCAAATACATCTCATTAGCACAGGCGTAACGGCGCGTTACTGTAGCATAATGTTTGGGTATCTTCCAACTACGTGACGATAAGTGTTACCCCGATCCTAACCCCAAAATAGAAGAGGAGGTGCACATAACGCTATGTTAGGTATGATATAACAAACTGTGGGGTTACTCCCATCCAGACCCCGAAATAGGAGGGAAATAACGCTATGTTAGTTATATCATACCTAACTGTGGGGTT
>WSYH01009246.1:0-26559 GCA_036426205.1 Ascaphus truei | reverse complement strand
GTCAGGGTCTGTAGCAGAGCTGAGAGAGGAGAGGGAGGAGCGTAAAGTGGACTCAAAGTCAGGTAAGTGAATAGAGCGCAGGTTTCTACAGAACCGGGGGGTAGATGGAGGTGGAGAAGGGGAGAAGCGAGAGAGAGAGAATGAGATGAGGTGATGGTCAGAGATAGGGAATGGGGAAAATGAGAAATCAGAGAGAGAGAGAAGTTTTTAGTGAAAATCAGGTCTAAGTAGTGGCCATCCTTGTGGGTGCTGGCTGCAGTCCACTGTTGAAGGCCAAAAGAAGAGGTTAGAGAGAGAAAGTGGGAAGCCCAAAGGAGAGAGGGGTCATCAATGTGGCAATTGAAGTCCCCAAGGAGAAGAACAGGGGAGTCTGAGGAGAGAAAGAAAGAGAGCCATGATTCAAAGTGAGAGAGAAAGGCAGAAGGGGGATGAGTAGCGGTAGGTGGGCGATAGATGACCGCCACATGGACAGGGAGAGGAGAGAAGATCCGGACAGTGTGAGCTTCAAAGGAGGGGAAAACAAGAGAGGGAGGAAAAGGATGGGTACGGTAACGGCAGATAGAGGAGAGGAGGAGTCCCACGCCTCCACCCCTGCCATCAGGGAGCGGAGTGTGGGAGAAAGAAATGCCACCATAAGAAAGGGCAGCATTCAGAGCAGAGTCAGACTGAGTGATCCAAGTCTCAGTTATAGCAAATATGAGCAGATACCGAGAGAGAAATAAGTCATGCACAGTGAGGAACTTGTTAGAGGGGGAGCAAGCATTCCAAAGGGCACAGGAAAAAAGGAGGGAGGGTGGCAGGGGATGGGTATGAGGTTGGAGGGGTTGACACCAGGAGGAGTAGAGGTTGCAATTGGCAGGCCAGGACGAGCGCATGTAGGAATAAGGCAGGGACTAGGATTGTGAGAGATATCCCCAGAAGCAAGGAGGAGAAGCATGGATAGAAAGAGGATGTGTGAGGATGATTTGTAGGGGTGTACATCTATCTAAATTAAAAACTACATAACACACTCATTTATAAGCAGCGCTGCTGAGTGCATTTTAAAAACAGCAAAACAAGCATTTCCAACAAAATCATTTCTTACCCTGTATGTAAATATCGATCTAGACATACATATATACAGTGGAAAGAAATTATTTAAAAAAAAAAAAACTATCACCTGTTTAAAAAAAAAAAACATGTACAAGTTTAAAAAAATACATTTCTTTTGTTGACTTACCATTACTTGACCCACTCACCGACTCCCGTTGAACCGCTTACTCTCGAACCAATCCACGCACAGGAACCCATAAAATAAAAAACTATAAAATAAAAAACCATAAAATAATAAACCAAGTTTGTCTTTTATTTGTAATACATTCCGTCACCGTCTTCATCTCCCACGTCCGGTCTATTAAGCTATTGGTTGGGTTAAATTAACCCCAAAGATACCTACCCCCCACCACTACTCACACTGGGCCGTGTGAGTATATATATATATTGACTTACCTATACTTGCCTTTGGAAGAGCCAGGACTCATCCAAAAATATACCAATCTTTGTATTTGCTTACACAAGGCCGTGTAAGTATATTATTATTCTATGAGTTTTGCCCCTTGTCCACTACACCAAGACGTTGTCAGCTGTATATTATCTGCATTTGTATTGTGCATTTTTTTTAATCCCATGCTCCCCCTATCTTGTCTGTTTTTCACTATCTTGTAAGGGCTCTGGATTATCCCTATTCTGGGGTTGAAGCAAAAGGGAATTAAGGGTTGTCTCTGAATACCTGAATGAGACCTACTTTATTGGTTATATTGTCGCACTGTAAGCATTTTGATCTGTAACTCAAGGTAAGCGCCTGGTTTTTTCTTGTTACATTTAACTGTACAAATAGATTAGACTGGACACAACACCCCACCTCCCCCCAGGCCACCCTTTTTTCCTGAAACGACAAGAAAACAAAAAATTAGTGCAGTTATGTGAGTACTGTATTATGGCATTGTGTGATGTGTAGTACTACTGTACTGTAGATGCCGGGTGCTGCTTTCTCTGGAAAGAAAAAAATTGAGCAGTTAGTAGGCAGTTACTGTACTACTGTCAAACTAGTCTATACTGGAACTACTGTATACTCTGACTAATGTTAAATACTATGTAACCAGGTGGCAGGTGCTGCTCTCTGTAAAGATAAAACTGTAACTACTGTATACTCTGACTATTAGGAATGAAAAAATCTGTGCCATACTTACCTGTATCATACTGTACTTACAATACTACAGTACAGTACTACTTTCCTGATGCTTTCCCATTACGCGCGATCACAATGGGCAACACAGCAACACAGTCGCAATATGGTCTATATATTTATTGCAGCGTTCCACGGTGAGTTCATCGTTCCAAAAACTCATTATGCCTTTCAACAACTCGTCCTTTTTGGAGGGTTTCACCACTTTCCGGATATGGTCCTTCAGCTGATGCCAGACAATTTCGATCGGATTGAAGTCTGGCGATCTGTCATTGGAAAAAACGGACAATTAGTTTAAGAGATACAGTACACAGTAAAAACAGTGAGGGAAAAATGAGACACGGTTACCGCACTTACTCCGCTGGCGTCTTCACCCAGTTGATACCGCGCTCAAGGATATGCGCTGTTGACGCGGTGTGCTTCGAATCGTTGTCCTGGTAGAAACGGTGACCATCCGGGAACTCGCGTGTGATGTATTGCACTATCTCAGGAACAATGTTGTCTTGGAAGAAAGCTTTATTCATGATTCCTATATCAAGAAAAGAAAAGTGCTCAAAAAACTGCACAATAGTACAGTACAGTGCATACAGTGAGGCTACACTAGGAAAGTACAGTGCATAAGGCTACATTATATTTTATATATTTTACCTTCAAAGATGACAATGCATCCTGGTCCACGCCTAAAGATGGCACCCCACACATGCAACTTTACGGGGTGTTTTTGGATATGCACCCTTTTTTATGCAAATCTCTCCAGCGAAACAGAAGACTCGTCAGTGAAGATGCAATCCTGGAAAGTTTCTCCACTGTCGATCCATGCCTGGGCCTGGACCACTCTTTTTATTTTGTTTACGTCCCGTATCATGGGGTATGCTCTGTAATGACAAGGAATAAATAATTTTAGCGGTACAGTACAGTTTTCTAAACAACACTTTTACCTCCTGTACTGTCCTGTACTAACCTCACACGTCCATATTTCCATCCAATGCTGCGTCTCATCTTCTTTATGCTGGTCTCGGATACAGTGAGATTGTGATTTTCCTGCAGAGTGTATTTGACCCTTAATGCACTCTTTTCATCATTCTCCTCACTTATTTTGTCCACCAGAAGAGTTGTCTCCCTACAATGTAAAGAAAAACCATCAGGTAAGTAAAAATATTAGAGACAGTAGAGCAACAGGATACAATATATTGTTCTATTAATATGCAGCAATATAAAAAATATATATACTGTTGTAATATAAATATAATATATATACAGTACTTTTGTAATATAAATATACAAAATATACAAAAAATATATACTGCTGTAATATAAATATAAATATACAAATATATTTACTGCTGTAATATAAATATAAATATTCAAATATATAGAAACTGCTGTAATATAAATATAAATAGAACAAATATATACTGTTGTAATATAAATATAAATAGAAAATATATATATACTGTTGTAATGTAAATATAAATAGAAAAAATATATATACTATATATACTGTTGTAATATAAATATAAATAGAAAAAATATATATACTGTTGTAATATAAATATAAATAGAAAAATATATACTGTTGTAATATAAATTTACAGAAATAACAAAAATATTAGATACAGTACTGTAGATCTACAGTACATTATTTGATATAAAAATTTTTTTTAAGTTGTATAAATATACTTACGCGTTTTTTATCCTTGGTGCCCTTTTTCGTTCTCTGTTTTTTCCGTATGCATGATAGCTCACGGTGGTTGCTGGCACAACAAGGTCAGAAGTAGCTAACCAGCGTTGGATAGCAGCAATTTGGTGTCCGCTCGTGTACATCTCCTTAATTCGCATGCTGAGATCCTTGGAAATCTTTTTAACAGCCATTGCTACGAGTAGAAAAAAATACAAACACAAGAATGTATATTCGATGTTTAGTCGATGTGTATTCAATGTGCAGTGAATCCACAAAATTGATGGTGTATTTATATGGTAATGACTCACATTAGAGTACGCCCACTTTCAACACCTGTACCTCGCCGCCATGCATAAAAGGTTACACACTTTGCATAGCCCACCACTCGATGATCTTTATCTGAACTTGCCCATGTCTAGATACAGCATTATGCCATCTGCTTTCATGGATCAACCCCGATTCTACAGACGCCGAAACCCACTCGCCTCTGCCGTGCCTGTCATGCTTGAAAAAGTGAAAGGCGGTTGCGTTTCCACGCCAAGGCAAAAGCGACAGGCTAAGGCCAATAAAGAAAATCTTCTGCTGACCCCAAAGGCTGAGGGTTTTCATAGACGTCAGCCTTATTATGTCAAGAAGAAATTCGGTGATGTACTCTCGACGCAAAACAAATGGCAGACAACCCATCGAACCCGCAGACCACTTCCTCACAAACGCTTCGACAACTCTGCTTCTTGCCCGGAAATCCCAAGGTCACTTTCTCCATCCCTCTTCGACGACACTGCCGCTTCTCCTCTATCAGATATCCAAAGGTCACCTCCTCCACCCTTCTTCGATGTCGCTGCTGCTTCTCTCTATGGAACCCCCATCTCATCCTCCGTTGCATCCATCCACCCAGATGTCCACACGCCATGCACAAGAAGCAGCTCGTTAGACCGGATGCTGAATGGGATAAGTGTGGATAACCCCGGGAACTCTATTGTGCTGGCAAAGATAGATCTGCTTCTGGAGACCATGCTAAATGTGGAGCAACGGATGCTACATATGGATCAACGGTTGCTAGATATGGATCAATGGATGGATCGACGGATGGAGAAGATAGGGGCTGGCATAGCGGGTATACATCATTTGCTCGGTGTTCATGCCTCTGTTTCCCCGACGCCGGAGCAGGAGGGTGGCATGGATCTGCTGAATGGGAGCATCGACCCCTTTCCATCACCAAGCGCACCCCCTCCACAAGAAGATGTAGTGTACATGTTTGCCATTGAGAAGGACATGACAACCCCATCAAGACAACACCAGGAGACAACACGGCGACCAAGACCGGAGGAAAGCTTCCTCCCAGACAACCTACCATCGCCCGTTGCCTCAAGCAAACCCGCTCCCAGATGACCTATATTCGCTCGCATCGATACGGTGCCCGACAACATCATCCTGCGCAATATGCCACCGGCACTCAGGGAGAAGTATGGGATGATGAGTGCTGGTGCACCCCACAAGTATGCCTTATTACTTTTTAAGCATCATGTGCCCTACTCTTTGTACTGCGACTGGGCTTTCAGAGTGAACTACGAAGGAAATCGCATAAAAAAGGCGCTTCCTGCCAATTTAAGAAAGACCATTCTGGGGGAATTGCGGCGCTTTTATACAATTACATATCCTGTAATGAAAAGCGTTCGAGACTGCATTAATGGCGTCTTGCGTCGTGCAAGGAAATCGGCCGTGGACGGACAATCTGGTGGACTTTCTGGTTTTATCACGGGTACTGTAAGACCATACTGTTGTGCTGAACTATACTGTACATGTTTTGACCTGCTGTACTTAAATAAAGGAGATGTTGTTGTGTGTTTTTAAACTTGTATTTATACAGAAATGTTTTAACTTGCTATACACACACAGGACCTGCACAATTCCAGTCCGTGAGGGCCACAAACAGACCCGGTTTTCAATGTTGTCCTGAAAACTGGGCCTGTTTGCTGCCCTCGAGGACTGTAGTGGTGCAGGCCTGACTGACTGTTTTGCACACCATCCCACTGTACGGTATATGTTTCTTTAATAAAGGAGATGTTGCGTTTTGTATACTGTATTTTATGAATAAAGATTTTTTTTTAATCACAGGTAAGACCATGCTGTTGTGCTGAACTGTATTGTACATTTTTTGACCTGCTGTACTTAAATAAAGGAGATGTTGTTGTGTGTTTTTTTAACTTGTATTTATACAGAAATGTTTTAACTTGCTGTATACACACACAGGACCTGCACAATTCCAGTCCCTGAGGGCCGGCCGCAAACAGACCCGGTTTTCAAGGTTGTCCTGAAAACCGGGCCTGTTTGCAGCCCTCGAGGACTGTACTGGTGCAGACTGTTTTGCACACCATCCCACTATATATGTTTTGACTTGCCGTTCTTTAGTAAAGGAGATGTTGCGTTTTGTATATTTTATGAATAAAGAATTTGTTTTTATAACATGTGACTGTAAACCATACTGACTGAATGTAAATGTTTTTACTTTCTGTACATAAATGTTTCCACTAGCAGTAAACCATACACCTGTTGAATGTTTTGAATTGCAATGCACTTAAAATGTTTCTACATTGTACAGTATTTGTAAATAAATGTTTTTGTACTTACTACACCAATAAAAGAACATGTTGATTTGTTTTGCATTGTTCCATTGGCTCCTTTGCTACTGTAACAAAATACAGTGTTTCTAGAATGTACACTACTGTCCTGGCATACTGTACTATATACTGTAGGCATGCTAAGTACAAGAGTATTAAAAAAAATAGAAGACACATACTGTACTGTACTGTACGTACTGGCACTGTATAGAAGACACATACTGTATGTACAGTACTGTAATACATGTAGAATGAATGCATAGTTTTTATTTTTTCAGGTTTATTACACAGTATACTGTATATAAAAAAGTATTGTATACTGTAGGGCCGGAAAACATCAGCATACTGTTTCAGGTACAGTATTCTATCCTAATCAATAACAACGGCCACTAAACTGTAGACTCCGGTACGTGGGTTTTTAAATCCGATTCAGCAATGTGCAGGCATTGTTACACAAAGCGATATTATCCATCGAAATCCCTCCATTAGCCGTTTTCTTTTCTGAGGAAAAACAAAAAGAAAAGTTTTACTGTAATGGTCAGCCCCCTAAAGAAGTTCCCAGCCAGTCCCACCAATAATTTTCTCAGGGGGGGCATCTCCTGTTCACATGCGCATGCGCCTACCGTCGATGTAATGACACGCATATGCGTTTCAAGAAGGTTCCAATGCGCATGCGCCTAGCGTTCCACCAATTGTTCAGTATCTGCAGCACAGTACTGGAGAAGCCGCTCAGCCAATAATATTGCTTATAGGAGAATCGCTTGACTTTTGAATCGCGCAGATATTGATACTGTATTGTCAAAATAAAAAAAACACAGATAATAATACGGCAACAATACTCACCATAGAATTTCCCATTCAGCTGGCGCCGGTGCCGGGCCACTGTCAGTCCAGTGTTCTTGATCATCCACGTCGATAGTTTGCAGCGGGACTAGTACACCTGTAGTGAGCTGATGAGGCTGGAAATTGCTTAGGTACATGCAAGCTTGATCGAAACTGCACGCAAAATCCGACTCAGGCTTGCTGGATAGACAGCAAGGGTTGTCACTGATGGTATGACCGTTATTGGAAGCCGGTGCTGGTGCTTCGACTGTCAGCGACTGTCGTTTCTTAGTTGGTTTTAACACGACCTTTCGCCTTTTGCCGTCTGCATGATCATATATACAGGAAAAAGCCGGTGATACACACCAATACCCTCCAACAAATTGTGGCTCAATACGATAAAAACAGGGATCGCTACATAACCTTTTCCTTATTGCACGCTTCCACGTATGAGGAGCTGGCGAAAATTTGTAAAAGTCATAGTTTTCGATAAAATACTGATAAATTTGAACAACTGTTGCCATCTTATCATCTTTTGCATTAATCGCAGCCCATATCAAATACGCGTAACTTCTGTCGGGTTTTTGGAAAACGGGCTGCACTTGAACACTCATGGCGACGGCTCTCTGGAGAATATTGTAACAGAAACTGGTCTTTGTCTTTATTTAATATGAAAAGCCTAAATTGATACATTTTTGCAACCTCCTCCTTCAGTTTCAAGGCCAATTTACAATAGCACACTGTGGTATCTTTTTTAAACGAAACACCTGCAAGTCGACATATTACTGAAGCGCATGCGCATTACAATTAATGAATATCTGCCATCTGGCGGACACGCGAAGAATTGCAACCTATTAAATCCGAACCATTCTCATTAAACGCATCAACCATGCGTCAACCGCGCATGACCCACGCACGACCCATGGCTGAGAACGCAAAATGAATGCGGCATGCTCCCGGTGAAGTGCGTCGCATTCCAGGAAAAAGCCAGGGAAAAACCGGCGATGTGTTAGAATAAAATGAGCCGCAGCAGTATTCGATTAAAAAGTAACAGCAGCCATAATACTAAAATTCAATCTAAAGATGTTAATTTCTTGTATGAACGTTCGAGATGTCTCACGTGTAAACACCTAAAAAAATCTAGTACCATCAGTTCACATTCGAATGGATCTACACATAAAGTGAGGGGTCACATTAACTGTTTGTCTACTTTTATATTATATGCCATTATGTGTCCCTGTGGGGTTCAATATATTGGTAGGACCACACAGGCTCTATGCACGCGATTTTTAGAACATCGACGAAATATAATCCATGGTTTGCATACACATAGTTTATCTCGACACTATTAAATCAAACACAATAAAGATCCATCTTCTCTGATAATTATGGGCATTGATGCAATTAATCCTACACTTTTAAGTGGAGATCGGCACAAGCTTCTAAGTTTGAGAGAAACTTACTGGATAAATGAATTAAATACAGGGTCTGTATTGACATCAGTACTGCTGTCTAGCTCCATAGCCAACCGCTCTTTTTCCACGTCGGCCACAACCCCACCCCCCTTTTGGGGGTTGAACACGAAGGTCTGGGTTGAACATGCTAGATATGTTCCCTTCGAGTACGACCCACAGGGTTCATTTTGTATTATATACATCATTTGCATCTTTTTATCCTCTCCATCTCTCCCCTTTTTCACGCAAATATTAGTTTCACTAATTTACCATGATTCACTTATATTTATCATGTACATACACATTACATCACAAATATTATCATTTATCACAAGTAGTTCATTCACACTTTAGAGTAATATATATACATTATAGAGTTGGTTATAATCATTTTATTATAATCATATTGTTATCTTAGTTTCATTCTAAATTTAATATTCCTTTCATATGGTACAGTAGGTGGTATGTGACTTGCTGTATAGTGCAGTCTCGCCAAATTGGGGTACATAGTGACCTGGGATACATGTCCGGTTTGTATCCTTCTTATGTTAATCTCGTGGTTTTACATCTTTTGCCCTGATGTTCTTCGTTGTTTTTTGTTTTTGTTCTGTTTTTTCCATAGCGGATTCACTTCATTATGAAGATCTCCATAGGTTTTATTTATGGATATTTACACCATTAAGGTGAGGTCATGTATCTTTGGCAGACCCCACCTTCTTTTGTCTCAAAATAGGGGATTATTCCTTTATTACATATTATTATATTTTAGTATCAACTCTCCAAACACCTCCCCTCTCCCTCCCCCCCGCCTTTTCAATTTCCCCCCCTCCCCCCCCCCTCTTTTTTCACTCCCCTCACTTGATCCTTTCTTGGTTATTCTTAGAATTTATTCTCACTCATTTCATCATCCAATCCATATACATATGTTTTTTCAATGAAATATTATTATTCATTTTATGTTTATTATCATCCTCCTTCAAGCCAACACTAACTAATTAGTTAATAGATTTCGCTGCTTATACAGTGGATCTGAGGTATTTATATGGTCTATACCACAGAGACCATATATATTTTTATACAATGTCGTTTATATGTTTTTATTATTATTTTTTTATTTTTCATTATCATTCAATCAATTATGTAGGGTCATCTGGTGATGTGTTCCCGGGGGAAGAGTTCGTGTAGAGCCCATCGTTGTGAGTTCCTGCTGGACGGTGACTCACGTGGGTCAGAGCGGACCTGGTGGAGTTGCAGAGCTGCAGAGCTGCAGAGCAGTGGAGCAGAGGAGCAGATTCTCACTGTACACTAGTAGCATGAGTATTATCTCATAAACTGCTGTTTTATCTTCGTTGTTTGTGAGTTCAAATATGTGCTTTTTTGGAATATTAAATATACCTTTGCACAGTAATGCACTAGGATTGGGCGCTTTTTTCTCTACTTTTTTCTATGTAGGTGGAGAGGGGAGGTCATTGTGCCCCGGGAAGAAGGCTGCCTGAATCCTGATCAGTGCTTTTTTCTTTTTACATTGGACTGGCATTTCCATGGACACATAAGGACAATTTATGTGGTTTTATTTAATTTTATTATTTTTTATATAGGTTTCCACAGCACCTTTTTATAAAAAAAATGTATTATATATATTATTCATTTTGATTTAATACCAGTAAGAGTTTATCCTATTGATATATTCAACTAGGTTGTTCATTTGTTTTATATTTACTCTATTTACTCTATTATTTGTCTTCATCTCACACCCAAGCGCAGTCCCCTATTGTATATATATATGTGTATGTGTGTGTATACACATACATGATGAAGCCACTGTACAAATGAATGGGTGAAAGGTGCGTATCGGACCAGGGTGGCTTAACCCCTTAATTACCTTTGCGGTTATTAACCGATCAGGTGATTACGGGGTTGTGTCACCAGAATGTATTTGCAATGTATTTTTTGGGCTACGGAGGACAGAGGGAACTTGAAGGCGGAGAGAATTCATATTGATGAGGTTAGCGGACCTGTATTTATTTTATTATGCATTTAATGTGTTTAATAATGGACAAATAATCTATTATCCATATCTGGATAATAGTTATTTTGCCCATTACTGTACTGTATGTGTGTGTGTGTGGGGGGTATTTATGTATTTAAATGTTTAGGACAGGTTTATTTTTTTTACATACAGGGTTGGTTCCTTAGGTCTGCGGGGACCTCTGGAGACCACCTGAGGTCACCTCGGACTTTCCACGGGTACAAGGCTGGTGGGTCAACGGGGGACACCTGCGGGGAAGAACCTGTGGCCCCACCTGTAGGGACCAACCGAGGGCCCCCAGACCCCGTGGGAACCCCCGAGGACCCTCAGACACCTGTGGGGCTGACCCAGGGCCCCCCAGACACCCACGAGCCTACCCATGGAGACTCCATTTGGGGCCCATGTGACCCGAGGAGACCACCCGAAGGCCTCCAGACCCTGTGTGAAACCCTTTGCTGGGCCACTGTGGGGCCTGCGGACACCCATCGGGCCCACCGGGGACTCCCGTGGGCCTAGGGTATTATCCCTGTATGTAAAAGAATAAATCATGTATATATGGGGGTGCACAGGGGGTGGGTTACTGTATGTATTGTTTAATAAATAAAGTGATGTTTATTGTGGTTAACGGGGGTGGGGGAAAGGGATATTGTCCATATGCCACGGATGGGTAGGCCTCCCTTGTGGGTAGTGGATGAGGGTGGTTAGGCCTCATGGGTGGGGGGTTATTGGGGGATGGTGTTTAGGCCTCCCAATGAGTGGTGGTGGTGGGTGTGTTAACCCCTTAATGACTATAGCAGTTAATGACCGCTATGGTGATTAAGGGGTTAGGGGACATTACATTGGCTCTTTTTATTCTTGTGTATGTTTTTCAGCACCCGAGGGAATGGACAGTGATGAAGATGAGGATGGCCTTCATCGTGGCAGCCGGACAAGGGTGAGTGCAATATGTATTCATTTTATTTATTGTGATGAATGTATTTTAAATGGGCAAATTCACTATTATCAATATGTGGATAATAGGAATTTTTCCAATTACTATACTGTATTTTTTGGGGGGGGGTGTATTTATTTATAAGTATTTATGTGTTTTTTAATTATTTTTTGGGCCACAGAATTGGTACTGCAGGCAAGCGAGGACACCTGCGGGGAACACCCGAGGGCCACCGCCTTCCTATAGTATCATTGCTGTGCATCCCAAAAATTACATATATGTACTGTATGTTAGGGGGTATAGGGTTTGTTGGGGGCACAGGGGGTGCATGTTGTATATTGCAATGCCTTAACCCCTTCATTGCCTTACCGGATAGCCACTATGGTAATGAAGCAGCATTAATGTATTGTTAATTATATTGTGAGTGAACAGGGGGTCCCCTGAGCTGAACCGCATTGATTTCTGGCTCAGAAGACCCCTTTGTCCCGCACACTATTATTAAAAATACATTAATGCTGCTTCATTACACTAGCGGATAGCCGCTATGGTAATGAATTATTGTTTATTGATATGTGTGTTTTACTCATAGTGTAGATGTGCTGGGGGTCTCCGTAG
Organism: Ascaphus truei; assembly: GCA_036426205.1. Taxonomy (NCBI): domain Eukaryota; kingdom Metazoa; phylum Chordata; class Amphibia; order Anura; family Ascaphidae; genus Ascaphus; species Ascaphus truei. The sequence continues at coordinate 14,185 of WSYH01009246.1, read as the reverse complement.
CTGAACAGCTTTGGTTTTAGGTCCTGGGACCCCCTGCTTCCCGAGATACAGACCCCTTTATGGGGTGCCGGTATCCCTCTGCTTTGGTTACATTCCGCAGTCACGTGATCGGGACATATAAATGCAGAGGGATACTGGCTCTTCATTAAGGGGCCAGTATCTCAGGAAACAGGGGATCCCCGGATCTGAAACCAATGCGGTTCAGCTCCGGAGACCCCCTGCACATCTACACAATGAATAAAAATGTATTAAAAATATTTTTTTTTGCCGATATTTGCACAGAGAGAGTGGCGGATCTCTCTCTGCTCCAGGCTGATCTCGCAAGGTAATCACCAGGCAGACTATCTTGCCACCGGCAACTTGGCGTGTTGCTCTTGCAGGGATTCGGCCATTCCTGCATACTGCGAGGGCAACACACCAAAAACATACTGAGTTTGAACCGCTGGTGAATGGCCATTAGCGCCGTTTCCTGCATAGGCCCCATAGTCACCACTTGTGGATGTCTACTCTGGTTTCCTTTTCTCTTTGCTACTCAGGTTACGATATAGCTTGGCGGACTATTCTCGCTGGCTCTCGACCCCCAGCTCCCTCCTGACTACGCTGTTTCACACGTCCCTCGATCTCAGCTCGCATCTCGACCTTCCGGACCTCTCCACTCCCTGACCTTGGCAACGGCAACTACTATGTCTCTTCTATAACCGGTACCGGCAGGTATTGCCTTAGCTAATCCACCTGGCAACACCAAAATACCACATTCCGGACACGCTTCTTATGCTGTTGGTGCGTGTACACATACGTCCCACCTCAGTACAAGGGACGGGTCTGGTCTGCGTGCAGCACCGGCGTAACATTATGTCGAGCCCACAAGACGCAGACCAGACTGAACTTGGCAGTATGATGACGGCCATGTATCAGCAAATCCAGGCCCTAACCGTTCAGCTGGTTCTTCTCACTCAACAGGTACAGTAGAAGATCTCTCTTTAAAGGCACCTCCTGTGGTTGCACCTCCGGCGCAGGAGGAAACTGTGGGTGCCGCAGCTCCGGGTCCAATGATCCCGGCACCCAAGCCGTACACCAGGGACCCGCACACTTGTCGTGGATTTCTCAATCAATGTGAGATCCAGTTTGAGATGGCTCCGCAGCAGTATTCCTCTGGTCGTAAGAAGGTGGCGTACGTCTACAGCCTACTTATGGGAAATGCACTGGCATGGGCCTCCCCGATTTGGGTACCATGTCCCGAAATCACTCGAGATTATGCTGCATTTAGACGAGACTTTCGACAGGTCTTCGATACCTCCGAACACCAGGAAACTGCCTCTGACTCTTTTCTTCAGCTTTCACAGGGACGTCGACCCGTGGCCCAGTACGCGTTGGAGTTCAGGACCTTAGCAGCTGAGACTCGGTGGAACCAGGAGGCTTTAGTCACATTTTTTTGGTGAGGATTAACGGATTCCGTGAAGGACGAGCTCGCCTCACAACCCAGGCCAGGACTACCGGAGGAACTCCTAACCCAGGCCATTCGGATGGACCAATGTCTCCAGGTACGCCGCTCAGAGCGCCAACACCCCTTATTTGTGCCTTTCCGTGCCCCCTTTCCCAGGTTCTCTTCAACCACCGTCCTGCCGTCTCCCCGTTGCCCACTCTGGAGGCTCTGAAGCCAATGCAACTCGGAGTCCAGCGCACCCAGGCACCGATACGAGAATTCCGCAGAGCCGGTGGATTATGCTATTACTGCGGCTCCTCTGAGCATCTGATCCGCGAATGTCCTCTATGTCCAGGAAACGACCAAGCCCAGTGAGTATGAATGGGCTCTCCCTGGGTGCTAATTCTCCTTGCCCCCTTTCCAAAAAGGAACTTCCTAAGAAGTTGACCATTCCCGTCTCCCTCTCTGGTCCTACCTTCTGCACTTCTACAATGGCATTCATCGATTCCGACGCAGGAGGAAACTTCGTGGACCAGCACTTCTGTGAACTGAACCAGATTCCACTCATTAGGAAGAAGTCTCCGTTGCCTTGGTAGGGATCAACGGCCATCCGCTCAACCCGGCATTCATCTCCTTGGAGACCACCCCTCTCACCCTTTCTTCTCATTCCCACAAGGAGAACCTTGCCCTGGATGTGATCCATGCCCCTGGAACACCTGTCACTCTTGGCTTACCATGGTTGCAGAAGCATAATCCGCGCATCGATTGGACATCTCAAGATCCCGTTCACTGGATGTCAAGCTCAGAGGAGTCTTCTCCACCGGTTGTACTTCCGTCTCAACTGCTGGCTAACACACCTCGTGATGCCCTTCGGCCTGTGCAATGTCCCAGCGGTATTTCAGGACTTTATCAATTAAATTTTTTGGGATGTCCTGAATCTTTTTGTTATTATCTATCTGGACGACATCCTTATTTTTTCTAAAGATCTTCAGGACCATATCACCCACATGAAGTTCGTACTCTCCCGCCTCTGGGAGAATCGCTTGTTTGCCAAGATGGAGAAATGTCTGTTTCACCAGGCTTCCACCTTGTTTCTTGGGTTTATTATTTCTGACAAGGGCTTGGCCATGGATCCAGAGAAGCTTAAGGCCATAGTGGATTGGCCGCAACCCGACTCCCTCAAGTCCATTCAGCGGGTTTCTGGGGATTTCCAATTATTACCGGAAATTCATTCCAAATTTTCCACTATCATCGCTCCGATCACTGCACTGACCCAAAAATGAGCCGATCCTTCAGCTTGGTCACCTAAGGCAGTTATGGCATTCGAAACATTGAAGCAAGCTTTCAACTCAGCTCCCATCCTCCGACACCCGAAAACCAATTTTTCATTTACCCTGGAAGTAGACGCTTCGGACTGCGGTGCTGTCGCGGTTCTATCCCAGCGATTTTCTCCCCAGGATAAACTACACCCCTGTGGATTTTTCTCTAAGAAATTTTTGCCGGCTGAGAGGAATTATGATATGGACAATAGGGAACTTTTAGCTGTCAAGTTGGCCCTTCAGGAATGGAAGCATCTTCTGGAAGAGTCAAAAGAGTCATTCACGATTCTCACAGACCATAAGAATCTCCTGTACATCGAGAGTGCCTGCCACCTAGGCTCTCATCAAGCTCGCTGGTCGCTATATTTTTCTAGATTTAATTTTATTTTGTCTTACTTTCCCGGGACCAAGAACGTCAAGGCGGATGCTCTCTCTAGACAGTGTTCTTCTGAAGAGAGACCGGAGAAAACTACCGGGACCATCCTTGCCAAAAAAAAGATCCTCGCAGTCGCTGCTTTCAAGAACCTGGAAAAGATCCTCAAAGCTCAAGAACATCTTCCTGGAGACCTTGAGTACCGAGGGATACACTCTACATAGAGCCCAAGTTTATTCCTGAGATCCTGGATTGGGGGCACGCTTCTCGTTCGGCAGGACAGCCAGGATTCAAGAAGACACTGGATCTCATCCATCGCACTTTCTGGTGGCCCAATATGGCCAAGACCATCCTTGAATATACTCGTGCCTGCCCGGTATGTGCGCGGAATAAGACACCTCAACTGAGACCCCATGGCCTTCTTTTGCCTTTACCGATCCCAGAACGGCCCTGGTCCCATATATCCATGGCCTTTATTTTCGAATTGCCTTAATCGAATGGTATGAACACCATACTAGTAGTCGTGGATCCCTTCTCCCAGATGGTTCATTTCGTCCCTCTCAAGGGATTACCCATGCCGATATTTTCTCCAGAGAAATTTTCCGGATCCATGGCATTCCCACATCCATTATTTCGGATAGAGGCTCTCAATTTGTTTACAAATTCTGGAGGACCTTCACCAGAAGACTGGGGATTTCTTATTCCTTTTCTTCTGGTTATCACCCTCAATCAAATGGGCAGACCGAGAGGGTTAATCAATCACTCGAGAAGTATTTGAGGTGCTTCGTCTCTGACTCCCAGGACGACTGGTCAACATTACTTCCTTGGGCTGAGTATGCCTTTAATTCCTCCAGGAATGAATCCACTCGGTAGACGCCCTTCTTTATTAATTACGGATTCCACCCGGCTCATCTACCTATTTCCAATATACCCTCTGGGGTACCATCCGTGGATGAACGCATCTCCTTCTTACAGGACTCCTAGTCCAGAATCCAATCGGCACTTCAAAGGCCTCCCAGACTTCAAAGCTTCAGGCTGACCGTCGTCGCCGACCTGCACCCAGTTACAAGGCCGGGGATAAGTTTTGGTTGTCCTCCAAAAATATCCACCTCAAGACCCCTTCCCCTAAATTGGCACCTAGGTTTCTGGGCTCGTTTGCCATCTTGGAGCAGGTTAACCCGATGGCCTTCCGCCTTCAATTACCTCCAAGCATGCAAATTCCTAATGTATTTCACACATCTCTTCTCAAACCGTTTATCTCCAGTTCTCTCTTTCCAGACCAGACTCTTAGACCAGACCCAGTGATCATACAAGGCAACGAAGAGTCCAAGCCAACTCGAGAGATAAGTTCAATTCTTGGTCCATTGGAACGGCTTTGGACCCGAAGAGAGATCATGGGTATCTATTAAGGACATTCACGCACCGGGGCTTCTCAAACGCTTCCGGAAGAAGTTTCCATCCAAACCGTGGGAGGATCGTCCTGAGGCCGACCCTGAAGGTGGGGAGGGTACTTTGGTGATTCGGGGGTCACGGCAGTCGCACCGTGTCCCCCCCTTACATCCTACAGCCCCCGCGGCCGTGCTACATCTTCGTCGCCGGTCCCACCCGGTCCCCGTGGTTCTGGGGCATCCCCGTCATCCCCGACGGGCCACTGCTGCCCCGCAGCGAGCCCGTACTCAGGCAGCTGCCATTTGTCCTGGGTGCACGCTCTCCGACATTACAGAGCGCGCGCCAGGTGAAGTTAATTTATTCACTGCTCTGGCAGTGAGACCACGCCCCCAACACACGCACTGGCTACTACTCTGTGCCAAAGCTGCTCACCTGTGTGCCTATCATAGGGACAAATCCAGGACAGCTCCTCCTCCACCTCCAGACCTGCCTCCGCTCCCTGTTGGTCAGCCGCACTATATAGTACCTGTCTTACCACTCTCACATTGCTCGACATAGTCTCCACTTGTGGATGTCTACTCTTGTTTCTTTTTCTCTTTGCTACTCAGGTTACGATACGGTTTGGTGGACTATTCTCACTGGCTCTCGACCCCCGTCTCCCTCCTGACTACGCTGCTTCACACGTCCCTTGATCTCAGTTCGCATCTCGACTTTCCGGACCTCTCCACTCCCTGACCTTGGCAACAGCAACAACTACGTCTCTTCTATAACCGGTACCGGCATCTATTGCTATAGCTAATCCACCTGCCCTGTCAACACCAAATTACCACACTCCGGATACGCTCCTTCACTTGCGGGTACATGTACACATACATCCCACCTCAGTACATGGGACGGGTCTGGTCTGCGGGCCGCACCGGTGTAACACATGCCCATAGTCATCTGCATCCACGCCGCGAAGCTCCTGCACTGTCCTTTTTGCTTTGCTGGATAATAGAGGTCGTAGTTTGACCACCCAGTCCCTCTTTTTTTTTTTTGGAACCGGCCACACTGATTCTCAAAATCATTTAGAAATGAGTCCAGGTCATCCGTGCCATCAATGAACTTGCTAAAGTTGGGGTGGTCCGGCCGGGAAAGCTCTTGTTCCCCATTTACAAGTTGGGAGTGAGAGGCCATTCCAACCGCTATGGTGAGGAGCTGTACCCTCTGTTCATAGCTGACTCCCTCTCCCCAGGTGGCGAGCAGTGTCCCGAGTCCAGGGGGAGCAAGTCCCGCGGCCACAGCTGCTAACCTATCCGCACCCCCTGGCACCAAGCCACCCTCAACCAGGTGGTTGTCATCAACCCCCCCTGTCCTTGCAGCCCCAGAGTTGGAGGGAACTCCTGAACTCCGGGCTGAGTACCGTTCAGTATCCCACATGCTGCCATCAGTAAATACAAGCCTTTAACGATGGACTGACCTTATCAACAATTTTATATTTGAGCACACAAGTTGAGCAAAATAAACTGACATTTATTTCCTTAATAGACAGACACACGACAATCTTAGAATAAACTTGACAAAACACTTACTGAGGGAGAGAACGGGATAAAATGTCCAGAAACGTAACAAAGCACCGGAATAATGTCTTTTAAAGTGCGGTCCTTTTGCAAGGGGCGCAAATTGCCAGCCCAATATGTCTTTGAATAGTGCAAAGTTCGTTCTGGTCCGTTGGGGTTCGTTAGATAACCCCCAGCACTAACGAAATCCTGAAGCCGAGTTCTGTCCTTGGTTCCGATTAAATTAACTTGTTGCGTTCCCGGGTCGTTGCTGCTGCTCTTATCCGCTCTTAGAAGTGAGGTGGAAATTCAATCACATTGTAAAAGAAAGACAACAGGGATAGTTCGGGGGGCATGTACTGTTAGTGCCCACGTTTATTCTAACACAAACCAGTGGCAGTCACCAAAAAAAACCAGGTACACCCAGGTACATGCTGGATACATGCCTTAAACTTGCCTTAAACTAGACCCAGCATTTCTGCATTGATTAATGGCCCATCAGATTAACAGTGGGGGTCCCAGGCTGTCCCATTCAAACTGAATGTGACTGCCAGGGACCCCTGCTGTGTTAATCCTATGGGTCATTAGTCAATGCAGAAATGCCTTACACTTGCCTTAAACTAGCCAGATTACACCCAGCACATACGCAGAATGTAACCGGGCTAGTTTAAGGCAAGCTTTAGAATACTCATGGTCTCGTCTGTATATAGGGTCTGTTTGAGATCATATCGCCAACATACCCGCCCAATCCCCTTCGTGGGTATTTTTCACTCACCAATCCACAACTTGCCCACAGTTTGCAGAGTGGGCACTTCAGCGATTTCCGGATAGTACAGCGCCTGTGCTAACCTGACACCTTGGCTGCTTACCATATGGGTACTCCCCTTAAACCTGGCATCCCCCAGACTAGGATTTGGTCTCAAGATGTAAACTAGCCCAGATGACTAACAGGATCTCCTATTCAGCGAGCAACCCGGCTAATTCACACCTTCAGGCTCTGGGAGCTTTCATTTGCAACACTGCCCTAGACTCATAGGCACTGCCTCAACAGGGGGTCTATAAAATCTGCATAAGAAAGTGCCCCCAGCTTATGGGTGTTAAAACATTTGGTCACTGGATGCATTACAAAGGCAAGTAGAAAAAATGTATCCTGTCTGTACTTTTAAATCTGCAGCCAGAAAGGCACGTTATTAAAAATATATGTTCTACTGCTTCTAAAGTTATATTTTTAATACGTGTGTGCTTGGGGTGTTACTCTGGGGCTGCACACCAAAAATCAGGGTGCTAGCCCATTCTGTTCCCGAGATAGGGCTTCTCCTTGAGCCAGCAATGCTGGGCTATGGGCTTCCCACGTCAATTGACTTGCGGTTAAGCGAGTTCCCACGTCAATTGACCGAGTTCCCATGGCAATTGCCTGCCGCCTTTCAAGTTACGCTACTAACCGGGACTGGATACATTGTAACCGGCACCAACTTGAGACTGAAACCGCAACCCTTTGATTCAATTGACCTCGCGGTTGCGAGTTCCAGCCTCAGTAATGATACCTATGTTACTCAATGGAACAAAGAGACCGCGCCATGCTTCTCCAATTAGCTTGCAGCTTAGCTTGCGCAGCGTCATCTTGTGTCCAAAAACCATTAATGCAGGTATACAATGTGTAACGAAAATGAGGGTAATCAGCGCATTAATAAAGGCAGTATGCTCGGCTGGTTAACCCTATTTTGAATTGGGGTTGAAGGCGTTAATTTTATATGCACCATGCATGTACTGTTTTTCCCTCTGTCCCTTATTGTCCCCATTTTGCAGGATTGTATACAGTAGAGGCAACTCTTATTCTAGCAAAAACCAGTGGCAATTCCCCAAAAGACCCAGGAAACACCCAGGTACATTCTGAATACATGCCTTAAACTTTCCTTAAACTAGCCCCAGCATTTCTGCATTGATTAATGGCCTATCAGATTAACAGCGGGGGCCCCTGGCAGTCCCATTCAAACTGAATTGGACTGCCAGGGATCCCTGCTGTGTTAATCCTATGGGTCGTTAGTCAATGCAGAAATGCCTTAAACGTACCTCAAACTAGCCCAGAACATACCCAGCACATACCCAGCACATACCCAGAATGTAACCCGGCTAGTTTACAGCAAATGTTAGAATAAACGTTGCCTCTACTGTATGCCTGCGGTAATGTATTATATGGTATACTAGCATTACTGGTTTTGGACACAAGATGCCGCTGCGAGCTCCAAACTGCAAGTTAAATTGGAGAAGCGTGGCGCGGTCTCTTTGTTCCATCGAGAGGTATCGGTATCCATTACTGAGGCTGGAAATCAATTGAATCAAAGGGTTGCGGTTTTAAGTCTCAAGTGCTTATCGGAAACAATGTATCCCCATCCCAGTTAGTAGCGTAACTTGCAAGGCAGCCGGCAATTGACGTGGGAACTCAGTTAACAGCAAGTCAATTGACGTGAGAAGCCCATAGTCCAGCATTGCCAGTCCAAGGAGAAGCCCTATCTCGGGAAGGGGAGGGTTAACACCCAGAAATTTGGTGTGCAGTCCAGAGTAACACCCCAAGCACACCCATAATAAAATTATAACTTTGGGATGGGTAAAACATATATTTTTAATAAAGTGTATTTTTGGTTGCAGTTTTAAAAAGACAGACAGGGTACATTTTTTTCTGTTTGACTTTGATATGCAACTAGTGACCAAATGCTTTTACATACATGAGCTGGGGGCAGTTCCTTCTCAAACTTCATTGACCCCATGTTGAGACGGCGCCTATGGGTCTAGGGAAGGTTTGCAGTTGAAAGACGCCAGAGCCGCAAAGTGTGAAATAGCTGGGATGGTTGCTGAATGAGAGATCCTGGGCTAGTTCACACCTTGAGGGCAACTCCTAGTCTGGGAGATGCCAGGTAAAAAGGGGAGTAAACATATGTTAAGCAGCCAAGGTGTCAATGTCGCACAGGCGCTGTATTAACCGGAAACCCCTATAATACCCACTCTGCAAACTTTGAGCAAGTTGGGGATTAGTGAATGGGAAAATTCCCATTAGAGGGATTGGGTGGGTATATTGGAGATATGATCTCAGACCCTATGTACATGTCACCCTGAGCTATCCCCGTTGTCTTGTGAACTAATTTCCACTTTGCTTCTACAAGTGGATGAGAGCAGCAGCAACGATTCCTTAACGCAACAAGTTAATTACAATGGAACCAAGGACACAACTCTGCTTCAGGATTTCATTAGTGCTGGGTGTTATCCAACGAACCCCAACAGACCAGATTGAGCATTGCCATATTCACAAACTTATTGGGCTCTGGTTGCCCCTTGCAAAAGGACATGCATTTTAAAAGACATTCCGGGCTTAGTTTTACTTCTGGACATTCTATCCCGTTCTCTCCCTCAGTAAGTGTTTTTGTCATGTATATTCTAATGTTGTCGTGTGTCTCTCTATCAAGGAAATACATGTCAGTTTATTTTGATCAACTTGTGTGCTCAATTTCGTACCCCAAAATATAAAATTGTTGATCAGGTCAGTACACCGTGACAGGCTTGTATTTACTGATGGCAGTGGTGGGATACTGATTGAGCCTATATTGCAGTTTCCTGCGGGGCTCTGTAATATAGTGAGGACCTCATAGCTTGTGAGCTCCTCAGACAAGTGGCAACTTACACACACTTCTAAAGGAGCACGAGACAATTCACTGGTCTCTTGACCCATACCCCGGGGGCACCATGAGACATCGCTCAGGACAGTTCCGTTCCTGGACCCGAAAGCAAGTCATGGAGAGATGTATGGGATATGGCTTAACGACAGAAGGTCGTTCCAAGAGTTAGCTGGGGGAGGACTTAGAAGAGTATGTGGGCAGAGCGGCCCTATTAGCTGCTGTGGCAGCAAACGGAACTCAGCCCGGAATAAAGGAGGTCCCTCCAACTCCGGGGCTGCACGGACAGGGGGAGGGTGATCCTGACTGCCCAGTTGTGGGTGCCGTGGTGCCAAGGGTTGCGGATGGGTTCGCGGCTTCGGCCGCCACCGGACTGCCTGCCACTGGACTGGGCACACTGCTCGCCACCTTGGGAGAGGGGATCAGCTATGAACAGAGGCTACAGCTCCTCACGGTAGTAGTTGGAAGAACCTCGCACTCCTACCTTGTAAACGGGGAACAAGGGCTTTCCCGGACGGACCACCACAGCTTTAGCAAATTCATTGATGGCATGGATGACTTGGACTCATTTCTAAATGATTTCGAGAATCAGTATGGCCTGTTCTGAAAAACCAAAGAGGGGCTGGGTGGTCAAGCTACGACCACTACTATCCGGCAAAGCCAAAAAAACCTTGCAGGAGCTTCCCGGTGTGGATGCTGATGACTATGGGCATGTGAAGCGTAAGCTGCTGGTTCAGTATGCCCTGACACCCGAGGGGTACCAAGTACCATATTTACTGGACTTAAAATTTCAAGAACAGCTGATGCAACGCTTTCCCCCCAACATACAGGCTTGGATCTTTGACCACAAGCCCAAAACCTGGGAGGACGCTGCCCGGATGGCTGACGAGTATGTGGCCAGCAGGATTGCATTGGACGAGCCAACAGTTCCCAGAGCAGGTGCCCGAGCGGCCCCGGGAGCTAAAACTACCCCTCAGTGGTCAGTTAAACCTGCAGCCACAAGCAAAGCGCAAAGGGCCTAAAGCTGCAGAATTTAAACACAAGAGGAGGTGTTTTTTCCTGCAACAAGGTCGGGCAACTTAGACTCAAATTGCCCGGACTGGGACCGGTCCGGGGCCCCATCAGTGAAACCTGTAACCCGCGTGCGACTGGCATCATTGGAGGGAACAATCGCAGCCATGATGCCAGCCGACAGAGGGATGACCACGGGGGCACCAACCCTTGCCACCTCAAGGCCTGCAATGGAGGACGAAGGGCATCAGGTTCGCCAGTCGGGCTGCAGCCCAACGATGCCCGGCAGAAGCATCTGCGGAGGGTGACCATTGGAGACCGGCAAGCAGATGGGTTGCTGGACTCCGGTGCCACCGTGGCTCTGGTTTGCCCTGATATGGTGCGGCCAGAGGATTTGCTCCCGGGCACCAGGATGCAAGTGACCATGCCAGATGGAGGACCGCGGTCACTCCAAGTTGCCCAGGTCTTTTGGATTGGGGGGCGGGTCGTGGAATTAGGGAGGTGGGGGTATTGCCCGGGTTGGATGCTGAGGTGCTCCTTGCCAATGATCTGGGGCATGTTACCTGTGTTTTTACTACGGAGCTGACTCCTGCTGCATCGGTTGTAGCGATTACTATGAGCCAGTCTGCAAAGATCCCAGCAGCAGCCCCTGTCCCCCTGCATTTGGAACCTATGGTTCCAGCAATCTCTGAGGAGACCAGACAGGTAAGCCAGACTCAGTTTGCTTCTGACACTGACTCAGGTATGACTGGGGGGGGGGGGCAGAATTAGGCACTCAGTTTAGGAAAGCGGTGCAATCTAATCCCACCTTAGAGGGCATGAGACTTTGGGCATCCAAGTATAAGCCAAGTGAGGGGTCTGATTACTACCTGTGGCACCGTGGGCATTTGTATAGAGAGCAGGGGACTACAGGGTTAGATAAGGTTTGGACTGGCAAGCGACAGTTAGCGGTACCCACGGGGGATTAGGCAACAGTTATTATGGTTTTCCCACTCCATTCCACTTGCGGGGCATCAGGGGGTCACACGCACAAGAGCCCGGCTCCTGCAGCATTACTACTGGCTGGGGGCATCCAGCGAGGTGGCAGATTTCTGCCGGTCCTGTGATGCCTGCAAGCGTGTAGGTAAGGCGGGTGATTGTATGAAGGCACCCCTGAGACCGTTTCTGGTGATAGGGGAACCCTTTCAGCGGGTGGCAATGGACCTTGTGTGGCCCCTTATGATTCTCAGCTAGACAGGGAAGCGCAACATTCTCACGGTGGTGGATTTTGCCACCCGGTACTCTGAGGCTGTAGCGCTGGCTACTATTGACGCTAAGGCAATGGCTAAGGCTTTGCTGACCATTTTTACTAGGGTAAGTTTCCCTAGTGAGGTCCTAACCGATCAAGGGTCGCAATTCATGAGTGAATTGCTACAGTGTCTCTGGGATGCGTGTGGGGTGATGCACCAGTGCACGACCCCTTACCACCACCAAACCAACGGACTGTGTGAGAGGTTCAATGGTACCTTAAAGCAAATGCTTAGGACATTTATAGAGGCAAAGGGGAAAGACTGGGAGATTCACCTGCCGCACTTGCTGTTTGCATACCGAGACGTACCGGAAGAATCTACAGGCTTTTCTCCCTTTGAGCTGCTATACTGTCGCAAGGTACGTGGACGTCTGGACCTATTCTTTGAGAGATGGGAAGGGGAAGCTACCAATACTGACACTTCTGTGCTTCAATATGTGGTAGATCTAAGAGACCGTTAGAGATGCTCATGAGGTTGGTGCAGGACAACCTTTGGGCTGCTCATACCAAGCAGAAGACATGGTATGATCAAGATGCCCGTAGTAGGGAGTTCATCCCAGGACAGCAAGTACTTGTTCTGAAACCACTCGGGAGAACAAATTAATGGCTGCCTGGTCGGTACCGTATTCGGTACTGTGAAAGATGAATGAGTGCAACTATGTTGTACAGGTAGATGCTGAGACAGGGAGGACCAAAATCTATCATATTAATATGCTCAATGAGTATGTAGCCCTGAGTTTGGCATCGGTGCTAGCCATTTGCAGCCCACCGATGGGGGATCCAGCGAGCAATGCTCTGCCTAATCTCCTAGGGGAGGCTAGGCAGGGGGGTACCATAGAGCAGGTAGAGATAGGGTCTCAGCTGAGTGTCAGGCATAGAGCAGAGGACAGGGCTATGCTAGAACAGTATAGGGCTCTGTTCACAGACAAGCCAGGAAGGACAAACATTACTGATCACCCAGTGCTTACAGGGGATTTGAGACCCCTACACAAGCATGCTTCCCGGGTCTCAGCCGAGATTAAGGGTCTCAGCTGAGAGGGAAATAGAGGGGATGCTGGCCCTAGGGGTAATTGTGCCGTTTCAGAGCCCTTGGGCTTGTCTGGTAGTCCTAATACCTAAGAAGGATGGGACCACCGGTTCTGTATGGAATACCGGCAGCTCAACGCAGGGAAGGTTTCAGATGCCGACCTCATGCCCCGCATGGGTGAGTTTCTGGATGATCTTGCGGGGCAAGGTATCTGATCACCATGGATCTTAGTAACGGGTACTGGCAGATCCCCTTGACCCAGGAGGCTAGGGAGAAGTCGACTTTCATCACCCCAAGTGGCCTCTATGAGTTTTTAGTAATGCCATTTGGGATGAAGAATGCACCGGCTACCTTCCAACGCCTGGTCAATTGTTTGCTAGAGGGTATGCAAGGGTTTGGAAACAAAAAGAAAACAGCGCACAACGCCAAATAGTGAAGCAAGTAATAAAAATGTATTACAATATTAAAGGGGTATAAAATCTGCGTACATCAAATAGAAAATTCATAAGCATTTAGTGTATATCACACTTGTTTACCATTCCATGGTTGTAGACAGGGGAATCTGGTACTCAGCTTTCTCTACAGGAGCCACTGTGGTGGTTGTGGGGCACAGGATCCCTCATACACTTTTCATCCAGCAGGATGCTGCTTTCAAGGGAGTTCCTTAACAGCAGTCTGGCTCCACTGCAGGTTCAGGCACTCAGTGGAACCGAGTCTCAAGCGGCAATATGCCTCTTCCAGGGGGTTTTTTCCTTACAGTCCTTCGTTTCTCCTTTGGAGATTTCACCGTTTTATCAGCTGCTGCAATGGCAGGGCAGTTCAGAGCCGATGGAAAGGCTCAGCAAACACTTCCGCAATTGCATGCGCCTGCACAGCGTGCCACGATGCCGCTCCGTCACGTGGTGTAGCGGAGTGACATCACAGTTCCCGTGGCAGTGGTGAAGGAGCAGGAGAAAGTCCCTTAGAGTCTCTATAGCGGCGCATAAACCGCTCAGTCAGCACAATAACACCAAAAGATAATGGATTAAATGCAGATCCAGGGGATATTAAAAAACAATGTAATGGCATAGGTTAAATACATCCAACGCGTTTCGTACATCTAAGTACTTCTTCAGGGAATAATTTTGGCCATTACCCAGAGGTCTTAAATAC
>WSYH01009245.1:0-26562 GCA_036426205.1 Ascaphus truei | reverse complement strand
GCTCTGTAACAGAGACGGGCGCGCGCTCGTAAGCGGTAGCAGCCGCATGAGAGAGGGAAGGTCCCGCAGGAGCGCGAGAACGCAGAGGACGGCGGGGAACCCCCAGAGCCGCCGGAGGTAAGTGACGCCAGCGAGGGGCGCGCGCCACGGCAGCGGGGGTTAATGAAGGTGAGGAGGCACCAGGGCGTGGGTGCCGCGATCCCTGAATCCTCACAGTACCCCCCCTTCAGGATCGGCCTCAGGACGATCCTTCCATGGTTTTGATGGAAACTTCTTTCGAAAGCGTTTGAGGAGTCCTGGAGCATGAATATCTTTATGGGGTACCCATGACCTCTCTTCGGGTCCAAAACCTCTCCAGTGGACCAAGAAGTGGACTTTACCTCTTGAAAGACGGGAATCCAGTAGAGCCTGTATTTCATACTCTTCATTACCCTGTACCATCACAGGATCTGGTTTAGAAGTGTGATCCGGAAAGAGGCTACTGGAGATAAAAGGTTTGAGAAGTGAGGTGTTAAAGACATTCGGGATTCTCATGCTTTGAGGAAGTTGGAGTCGAAAAGAAACTGGATTTACCTGCTCCAAAATGGAAAAGGGACCCAGGAACCTAGGAGCCAATTTGAGGGAAGGCGTTTTGAGACGGATGTTCTTGGATGATAGCCAAACCTTGTCCCCGGGTTTGTATTCGGGTGCCGGACGACGGTGACGATCAGCCTGATTTTTAGATGTCAAGGATGCTTTTTGTAATGCAGATTGTATTCTGGACCAAGAGTCTTGTAGGAGAGCAATATGTTCGTCCACGGCTGGTACCCCAGAGGATTCTTTGGTAATAGGTAGGCGAGCCGGATGGAATCCGTAGTTGATAAAGAAGAATTCCTGGAAGAATTGAATGCGTACTCAGCCCAGGTAAGTAATTCTGCCCAGTCATCCTGAGAATTAGAGACGAAGCACCTTAAGTATTTCTCGAGGGATTGATTAACCCTCTCGGTCTGTCCGTTGGATTGAGGGTGATATCCAGAAGAAAAGGAAGACGAGATACCTAGTCTCTTGGTGAAATTTCTCCAGAACTTGGAGACGAACTGGGAACCCCGATCGGACACTATGGATGTGGGAATCCCATGGATCCGGAAAATCTCTTTGGAAAAAATATCCTCAAGGGCGGGTGAGGAGGGTAATCCTTTCAGAGGGATAAAGTGTGCCATCTTGGAAAATCGATCCACTACCACAAGAATGGTATTCATGCCATTCGACCTAGGCAACTCCACAATAAAATCCATCGAAATGTGGGACCAGGGACGCTCCGGAATAGGTAAAGGTAAGAGAAGACCCTGAGGTTTCTGACGAGGAATCTTGTTACGCGCACATACCGGACAGGCCCGTGTAAATTCCAGAATGGTTTTAACCATATTGGGCCACCAAAAGGTACGACGGATGAGATCCAAGGTTTTCTTAAATCCAGGATGCCCTGCCGAACGGACGGCGTGTCCCCAGTCCAGTATTTCAGGGATAAATTTAGGTTCCACATACAAAGAGTCTTTAGGAACCACAAGACCAGACGGGAGGTTCTCTTGAGACTTGATGATCTTCTCAAGATTCTTGAATGCCACGGCTGCTAAGATTCTTTGTTTAGGGAGGATGGACTCAGTGGATTTCTCTGATCTCTCTTCAGAAGAGTATTGCCGGGAGAGAGCATCCGCCTTGACGTTCTTAGTGCCGGAAATTTATGAGAGAACAAAATTGAATCTAGAGAAAAATAACGCCCAGCGAGCTTGGCGAGGACCTAAGCGACGGGCATTCTCAATGTACAATAAGTTTTTATGGTCCGTAAGAATGGTGAATGGCTCTTTTGACCCCTCCAGAAGATGTCTCCATTCTTAAAGAGCCATTTTGACGGCCAAAAGTTCCCTATTGCCCACGTCATAATTCCTCTCTGCCGATGAAAATCTTTTGGAGAAAAACCCGCAAGGATGAAGTTTATCCTGGGGAGAAAATTTCTGAGACAGAACCGTACCAGCCCCACAATCCGAAGCGTCAACCTCTAGGGTGCATGGAAAATTAGTGTTTGGGTGTCGAAGGATGGGAGCAGAGACAAAAGCTTGTTTCAGTGTTTCGAATGCCGTGAGTGCCTCAGGAGACCAAGCTGAAGGATCTGCACCTTTTTGGGTTAGTGCTGTGATAGGAGCGACAATGGTAGAAAAGTTATGGATAAACTTCCGGTAATAGTTAGAAAAACCTAAAAACCGTTGAATAGATTTGAGGGAATTGGGTTGCGGCCAATCCACGACGGCTTTCAGTTTCTCTGGGTCCATGGCCAAACCTCTGTTGGAGATGATGTATCCGAGAAAGGCAGTGGTGGACTGATGAAAACTGCATTTCTCCATTTTAGCAAACAACCGGTTCTCTCGGAGGCGTGAAAGTACAAACTTCGTGTGAATGATATGATCCTGTAAGTTTTGAGAAAAAATGAGGATATCATCCAGGTAAACAATGACAAAGCGATTGAGGACGTCCCGAAAAATGTCATTGATGAAGTCCTGAAAAACTGCTGGTGCGTTGCACAACCCGAAGGGCATCACAAGATATTCGTAGTGTCCACTACGGGTGTTGAAGGCAGTCTTCCATTCATCGCCCTCACGGATGCGGATGAGGTTGTATGCCCCACGAAGGTCCAGTTTAGTGAAGAGGTTGGCCCCCTGAAGTCTGTCAAAGAGTTCGGAGATGAGTGGGAGTGGGTAACGATTCTTCACCGTAATATGGTTCAGACCCCGGTAATCAATGCATGGTCTGAGAGTACCATCCTTCTTTTTGACAAAGAAGAATCCGGCCCCCGCAGGAGAATTGGAATGACGTATAAAGCCCCGTTTGAGATTCTCACGAATATATTCGTCCATAGCTTCCGTCTCGGGCAACGAGAGAGGGTAAGATTTGGCCTTAGGCAAGGTATAACCAGGTACCAGGTCAATTGGACAATCGTAGGAGCGATGAGGGGGTAGGAGCTCAGACTGTGTCTTGCTAAAAACGTCCAAAAATTCTGCGTACGGAGAAGGTAACTCTCTCAGAGAACTGGATGCGTTACCTAATAGGAATGATGATCGCTCGGTAGACACGGAAGATTCCTCTGACCTTGGCCTCCAGTTAATAGGATTAGAAGAAACCCAATCGATAAGTGGATTATGCTTCTGTAACCAGGGCAAGCCGAGCGTAATCGGTGTTCCTGGGGCGTGAATAACGTCAAAGCCCAGAGTCTCTTTGTGCGAATGAGTAGAAAGGGTGATAGGTCCGGTCTCCAAGGAGATATAAGCCGGAGTGAGAGGCTGATTATCGATCCCAACCAAGGCAACGGGATAGTTCTTTTTGGAAAGTGGAATCTGATTTTGTTCAGAAAAGGTCTGATCCATGAAGTTTCCTCCTGTGCCGGAATCGATAAATGCTGCCGTGGAGGTGCGGAAAGTCGGCCCTGAAAGGGAGACGGGAATGGTCAGTCTTTTGGGAAGTTCCCTTTCGAGAGGGGGACAAGGAGATTTAGCACCCAGCGAGCGCCCCTTCGTACTCACTGGGTTTAGTCGTTTCCCGGAAATGGTGGATTGTTACGTGTACGCTGTTCAGAAGATCCGCAATGATGGCACGACTCTCCAGTAGAGCGAAGTTGAAGTAATGGTGTCCAAGGTTGCTGGACTCCGAGTTGCATCGGCTCTGGGGCCTCCAGCGCCGGCAGCGGAGAGAACACGGGTCTCGGGGTAGCAGAGAACCTGGAAAAGGAAGCACGGAAAGGCGTAGACCGGGAATGCTGACGCTGAGCGCGGCGTACCTGGAGGCGCTGATTCATACGTTTGGCCAGGGAGATGAGGTCCTCCAGTAGTCCTGGCCTGGGGTGAGAAGCAAGTTCATCCTTCAGGGAATCCGATAGACCTCTCCAGAAGACGGAGACTAAAGCCTCCTGACCCCAATGAGTCTCAGCTGCTATGGTTCTGAATTCCAAGGCGTAATTAGACACAGGCCGACGTCCCTGTGTAAGCTCCAGCAGGCAATCAGAAGCAGTCTCTTGACGTGCAGGGGTGTCGAAGACCTGTCGGAATTCTCGTCTGAAGGCCGCGTAATCTCGGGTAATATCAGGGCGTAATTCCAAGATCGGGGAGGCCCACGCCAATGCGTTACCTGTGAGAAGACTATATACGTAGGCTACCTTTTTCCGAGCCATCTCGAACTGGATCTCACACTGGTTGAGAAAACCACGACAGGCGTGGGGGTCCCCTGCGTAAGGCCTCGGAGCCGGAATCTTCGGAACTGAGGATGAAGTGAAAGTTAAGTCATAGAGACATACAAGCAATGGGGGAGCGTGGGATTAGAAAAACATTTGACAATAAAAAACAATAAAATACAATAAAATTAATGTGGTTACAACAATATTGCTGGGGGTTGGTGAAAATATTAAATACACTTACACGGCCATGTGCAAGCGGACACGGTAATGTGGTTTCTTTAAGCAATTCCAGTCACTCCCAACAACAGGTAATGGTGGTTTAGAGGGTTTTGAAATAAATATATAAATATATCTGTACTCACACGGCCATGTGTGAGTCCTTGCAGGAAATTGGTAACTTTGGGGTTAAATTAACCCATCTGCATCTCCCCCCAGTGTAGACTCTTCTTTGTTTGCAACCAACGTGGGATTCTAACTCCAGTCTTGGGCATCAGATGGGGACTCTCCCCAGTGGTGGTAGTAGGGGGGGGAGTAGGTAGAGAAAGTGAGGCACGTTGTCAGTGGGGTTTAAAACACATTTATTAGTTTTAAAAGCAATTGGTACAACAAGACTCACATACATACATAGTGGTTGGACCCCTGGCCTCCTCGTGCAGTCCAGGATACAGTTTAAGCAGCCGTTATTGCCAATCACGCGTCCGTGATGCAGGAGGAAAAAAAACAAAACTTTTTCTCCTTATCTGCAATGGCTGCCTGGTTGATCCGGCTACGGGAGCCACGTTGGGCCAAATTCAGCAGGAACTTTAGAGCTACGCGTTTCGTCGAATCATCGACTTCCTCAGGCTCATATGAAAGTTAAGTCAGACTGCGCCGGCGGCGCAGCCGCAGGTGGTGCCTGTAGAGTACGGTCCTGTACCTGTTGGGAGAGGAGAGTCACTTGATCCGTTAAGGCCTGGATCTGTTGGTACATGGCCGTCATCATAGAGTCCACATCAGTCTGGTCTGCGTCTTGTGGGCTCGACATAATGTTACGCCGGTACTGCCCGCAGACCAGACCCGTCCCTTCTACTGAGGTGAGGAACGTATATGGACACGCACCCGCAGCAAAAGGAGCGTGTCCGGAGTGTGGTGATTTTGGCGCTGCCAGGCCAGGGGACGTTTAGCTAGCAATACTTGCCGGTACCGGTGTAGAAGTGCCGTCGTCGTTGCCGTTTTAACCAAGGTCAGGGATAGGAGAATTCCGGAAGGTCGTTTGTCCAAGCAAGGGGTCGAGAGCCAGAGAAAGACGTCCGCCAAGCCAAGTCGTAACCTGAGTGAATGAGAGAGANNNGAATGAGAGCGGCCAGTGGCGAAATGCCGCCATATAGTGCATCCTAGTGAAACTATGTCGAGCACTGACTGAAGAGACAGGATGATAATTAGGCATATAAAGCGGTTGCACCAATAGGAAGAGGAGGCAGGCCTGGAGGAGTGCATGTGAGCTGTCCTGGATAGGCTGTCCAAAGGAGGATACGTGAGGGTGGTATTTATGCCTGATTGATCCTTGTGTTTGTGTTGGGGGCGGACCTCACTGCAGGAGCAGTGAATAAATTAAAAGGTCCTGGCGCGTGCCTCTGTAACAGAGACGGGCGCGCGCTCGTAAGCGGTCAGCCGCATGAGAGAGGGAAGGTCCCGCAGGAGCGCGAGAACGCAGAGGACGGCGGGGTGAACCCCCAGAGCCGCCGGAGGTAAGTGACGCTAGCGAGGGGCGCGCGCCACGCAGAGGGGGTGGTAATGAGGTGAGGAGCACCAGGGCGTGGGGTGCGCGATCCCTGAACTCTCCCAAGTGGTAGTTAGTAGTGAAGTATAACTGTACGGAAGTTATCAATTACAGAATTTGTTGATATAAAATGCTGCTTCACAAGTGATCTATAGGAATATCACTAAATTTATTCACATGGAAAACAGTAACAATACAGCTGTAACAAAAAGAGTTTACTGTTTTTCTTTTGCCACTGAAAGGTTATCTCAGGGGTATTTTGGTTCAGTAGCCTGAAGTTTGGAGTGAGCTCAGTGATTATTTGAATTCACCCATTTTTTGACTTTCTGCGGGCGTGGGTGGGTGGGAGGATATTTAACTGGTATTCCTGTGGGTAGACAGTGTAGATTTAAAACAAAGATAAAGATAAAACAATAAGCTCCATGGAAATAGTGATACATGTAATCATGTTGAGGGGAAGCTGTGAGTAATTTCATAATTGAACACTCTTTGCATGTTTAAAGGAAATGAGATAAAAAGGGGGGGGAGGAGACCGCACTACCAAAGTGATACTAACCACACTCACTGGGATAGGAGGGGTTGCGTGAGGAATAGGTTAGAACATTGAAGCGGTATCTGCTTGCATGTTTACCTGGAGGGGGAGAGTGGTGTACTCTCTAGGAGCTATTATAGACACAGTTCACAAATACTGATACTTGGCGTACCCATATAGGGCGGTATACTTACTACTGTATGGATGTATTTATATACAGTTTTATTGTAGTACTACTCAGCCACCTATTAGGTTTTACTTGCTTTGTTTCTTTCATTTACTAATAAACAATTATATTTTCTATATTAGTGGAGGCAGAGTGCTGCTATAGGATTCTTTCTCCTTTATGTGTGCTGGTTTAATAGGACATCTCAAAAGGGAACTAATGTTTAATTAGAAGTTCTAGAGTTGAATAGGATGTCATATAGGTCCTGTTGATATATATAGCAACTTTTAATCCAATTATGCCGCAGCCTAGATCTGCAGTACAGCTAGGTCGAGTGAGCTGCAGTTTAGAAATAGCAGGTAGTTAATTGCCTCCACTTTTATCGTAGTAAGATACTGGTCCTGAGTCAGCTCACAATTTATAAGCTCCTACCCCAGATCTAACAGCACAGTGGTACAGTGGGTCAGATTGGCTGTGATTTAAAAATAGCGGCAGTGGGGGCTATGCACAAGATCCGTGCTTTCGCGCTGGCCGAAAAAAATTAGCACGTCGATAATAAAATGAAGTCGGCGGTGGATTCACCCGAGCTGAACAGCGTTGGTTTTCAGGTCCGAGGACCCCCTACTTTAGGAGATTCAGGCTGCCATTATGGGGTGCGATATCCCCTGCAGAATTTCAATGTCACGGTCAGTGACGCGGACGCTGAAAGTGCAGGGGATACCAGCGACCCCATAATGGGGCCTGTATCTCTGAAGTAGGTGGTCCTCGACCTGAACCAACGCGGGTCCGCACCGCCACGACGAGACCCCTGCCCACATACACTAAAATTAAAATGTAATTTAAAAAAAATAATTAACAAACATCAATACATGACCCCCCTCCCGCCTCTTCCCTAACACATACAGTACAATAATGTGCAAAATAACTATTATACAGATATGGATATAGATATTTGCCCATTATATCAACGACTGCATTAGCATACCTAAAAAAAGTCAATTAACACCAGTAGCCAGCTCATCCATCAATACAGCGTAAACAACATCAACATTATTATATTAAACATTAACCATGAAACCAATTAATTCCTAACACAACTAAATGAATAGTAACACTAACCAATCAAACCAATTAATTACAACAACATTATGAATGTAACATTAAAAGACAAAGAATACATTCAAAACAATCTCTGAAAGAACCATAAAATGCTTAGCCAACATATACAACATTAACTACAAACGAACGAAACGAATCCAACACATTTTATTACATTAACAGAGAAAAGACAAACAATTACATCCCCTAAGAAACTGACATTAAAAAAACCACACAGCACATACCCAAGCCACAAATGCCCCCCAAATATGTAATAAGTATGTATTAATCTGAACCCTAAAGGGTACGATTAATAATTATCAGTCATGTGTCCCCCCCCAAAAAATCACAAGTCACAACCTCCAATGAACAAACCTGTAAAAAAGACATTTACAAACATTCAATATATTACTTACCATTAGAAAGCGGTGGCCCTCGACTCCCGGGGAAACAGGAAATCTCACTACCGTGAAGGCCTCCACCACAGCATCCGATGCCATCCCCGCCATGAAGATCCAGCAAAGAGGTACCCCAATCTGTTTTTTCTTTCTTTAATCACCTTCTTCTATCTTCACGTAACCATTCTAGTTCTGTCTTTCTCTTCTTTTTCATCTGTCACATCCAAAATCCCCATGTTAAAATCCCAGCCGATGCTGTCTCGTCGGTGTCTGGGCTCAAATGAGGCAGTCACAGCCTTAATATGGCTTGTGAATGTCACATTTAGACTCAAAAGGTTAACAGTTCTTTCATCACGCTAATTTGTCTTAGTTAAAACCATGTGCAGACTTTAATTATTTTTTTTTGACATGAGTCACTTAAAGGAATGATGCCGAGCCGCCAATCAGAATGGCTGTCTTCATTTGCCTTAAGATGATTCACGAAGCACGGTCGGGCACCATGGTATATCAGCCAATCAGATTTTGGGAAACCAATTCCACACTCTGCATTGGCTTGAAATACCATGTGACGCGGCGCCATACTTGGGTTTCTGGATATCTGGATATAGTGATTTGGCAATTATTGTACTGTATGTGTTAGGGGGGTGTATTTAGTTTTATAATACGTTTAGTACTTGTTGGCACAACATTGGTACCGCAGGCCCGCGGGTGCCCCGGGACTCCCGCGGGACCCGGGACGGCCGCGGGCAGCATCGGGACACACCCGCGGACCCTCGGCCTCCCTCGGGGATCCCTGCGGGGTCGGCGGGGGACACCCGCGGCCTTTGTATTGGTTTTGCACATGCAAAAGGTAAAAACGAAGATTTTTTCTAAGTCCACCCAGCTTTTTTTATCACCTGCCTTTAGCTGGTGAGTTTATCAGCGCAACTTTAACGTAGATCAGTTTGCGTTGCTTAGTGAATACCGCAGAGGGCAGGATTCAGCGCAAACAGCTAATCGTACGATCAAAGTTGGACTTAGAAAAAATTTCAAGAAAAGCCGTTTTAGAGCGCAAGTGCCCGTTTGCGCGGCTAGTGCATAGCACTCGGCGGATCTTCACGTTCTAAAAGCACTTTGCGCTCTTAAAACGACTTATCACTGCTTAGTGCATAGCCCCAGTATGTTTAACCTCTGTTCGGGATAAATTTCCCTGTAAAAGAATCTCACAATTACAGAAGACTGATAACTAAATGGAGGTTAAGATTTTATATTGGGCCATTCGATTAGTTTTCAACTCCAGTTTTTACAACCTAAAAAGGTATAGATTTATAATATCCTATCCAAAGTGTTGTGTAATAATATGGGGTTTTATATACCCTATTTGCAGCTTGAGAGTAGAGAGAGAAGCACCCGACCTATAACTCGCGTCCTCCTAGTGGAGTGATTATGAACTATTAATGGCTTTAGTTTACCCCAGCCCTAGTGGCTGAAATCATCGTGCATTAAGCAGTGAAATACATCAACGTGGGGATTTCGAATCCAGTAACCACTTAGACAGGAGACACCCGACCTAGAAGCTCGTTTCTCTTCCTCTTCCTACAACGTCAAATCTGTTGGCGATGCTCACGACGTACGTTCGCATTTACTATTATGCTTCGTTTACGTATGGGTGCCCCTGCCCCATCTTTTGTGCTGTGTGTTATTGTAAGCATGAGGCCGCACGCGAGCTTTCCGATATGCGAGAATGATTCTCCAGCACTCGGTTGTTTCAGTCCCTAGTTTGCTTTATTTTAGAAATCATCAACACTGGAAAGTAGAAGAAGTAGAATATTATTAGATGTGTGTGACCGGATTAAATTAGTAAATGATAATCCTCAGTGTTAATGTTTAACTGGCATGGGGAGAGATTTTAATATTATGATGTTGATTTGCCCAACCTTGTGTTTATATGTACCTGGGCTTTGGGGATTGGGTCTAAAGAGGACTTCCTGATGTGCCTAACTGTAGAAACTAACAGATAGAAGGAGATAGGATCAGAGCAGGGGTTAACCAGATGTTTAATCATGATTTTGACAAAGACATGCCTCAGATATTAGTATGAGAAGCAATTTTGGGTTCAAGGCTACAGTAATTGCCAACGACCTTAGACACTTAGTTTAAGTGACATATAATACCATGCACGTATATACCCCTACAAATATAAACTAATAAAGGGACTATCTAATGTTTGATTTTGATCAGTTAAGGCGATGTTTCAAGTAAATTGGAGGTCGGATTGTCCTGTTTACATGGCTAGATGTTGTTAAAGGGTTTTAGATTAGAGGAAGAACGTATCCATCCATTAAGATCCCAGGGTATAATAATCTGATTCTTTGAGTAATGTCTATCCCAATATCCCTCCCACACAGTTCGAAGATATTCTTTCCTGTGAATCTTAGATCCTTCAGATTGGCCATTATGCACTTCATTTATGTGCTGACTAGGGGAGTATTCAGTTTGTTTTTATGGCCTCAGGTGTGTCTAGTACCCCCCTGAGAAGTTTGAACCACATATTTGTAGTACCACATCTGCATATTGCTTGATATGACGCCTATAGTTCTATAGTGATACAATAGTTTTTTTGGAATTTGGAGTCTTCCAATTATTTAATGTTTAGTTTGTAATGCAAACCTACTTGCTGATTCATCCCGATTTAAAATGCCCGTTGGTCCAATTGGAATGCAATGGTGGCTAAATAGCTGAGCCTCCAAGTGCTATGGACCAACCATAAGCCTGAAATTGATGTATCACCTGCATAGAAGTGTTGGTTGGCACTTGAGGTTTGAGGACTTGAACAGATCTTTCATCTTCAGGAGGTAATGGTCGTGATTCATAAGATGTCATGGCAGAATACAGAGAAATGGAATCTCCGCGATGGGTGCTACAAAACCTGAGAATGGGTGGAAATATAGCATCTGGGTGGGACATAAATTATATGCAACCCCCATGACTGTGCATTGAGGAAGGACATGGCTCCTATAATAACTCAATTAAACATAGACCTGTATTGGATAAAGGGGTTTACTACTAAGAAATACGTAAGTTGAGCCTACATATGGTAGACCCACCCCATAGATCAGGCTAAAGAGAACCCCAAGGTCGTAGGTATAGAGCCTATGAGAACCTCAAAATAAACACATACGTAAATATACGCACCGACACAACCTTTATTCGAGCAATAACCCTTTCAGTATGGTACCTGGCAGATACCTGGAATGCAGCCGCTCTCACCTTGACTACCCGTTGCTTTGCCTTCCGCAAGCCTTGGTTCATGCCTGGCTGATGCGGACTGATCTTAAATGATAATGAGTGGATTTAAAGTGGCTGCAATGCTTCGCGTGTCTACCAGATGGCAATTCATTGAATTGTTAGAGTTATTATATATTAACGTGGTCAGTATTGCAGCCAGCGGGGGAAATAATGCTTCAATCCCGCCCCTGAGATAACGCAATGCACTCGGGCAACAGAAAACAGTCACAACCCTACACCCGGGTATACCCAATTTCGTGGGACTAGCCGAAGCTTCGAAATAAAAGGTGTGTCGCCAGTGATATAGGGGGTAAGGAGAATGAGATAAACTCACATGAAATCTCCTTAGAGTCCCACAGTACCCGGAATGGCGTGAGCGATCCAGCAAGCAATACAGCAACAAAAAGAGAATAAAAAGATATGCGCAGCAAATAGATGTAATTGACCTGTGGCCACTGGTTGTTATAGTGCCTATGACCCTTACTGTTTGAGTTCTGAGCAGAGTGGGAAGTTTAATTGGACTCACGTCTTAATCCATTTGTTATGCTTCACTACTGTGTAGTACTTTCTTAATGATGTTATTACGTAAGCCTCTGTACCCAACTCTCTTTCAAGGGTGGCTGCCTATGCTCAAATCTTGACCCAGTGAGCAGTTTTCCTCACTCTGAGGAATTGTCAATTGGGAATGCCTGACGACTAGTTGTTTGTTGGGTGATGCTTATTTGCAATGTAGCAGGCTGTGTTGCTGTTGTTTTGCAATGGACTATACAGGCCTCCCCTACCTCTTAAAATTGAAGAATCAATGAAGTAATTTCTTTTTGTTCCATTCTTTGTGGTAAGTTTAAGATTAAGGTCATTGTTGGTTACAGTTGTATTAACAAAGTTAAGGAACAGTTCTGGTGCCTGTCCATAGACTTATTATATCATATCTTATAGACTAGCCCACATAGAATGTGGGTGGTATATCGTATTGTTTGTTTTTTGCATTGAAAACACTCTTATAGCCTCCAACCAACAAAATACAGGGTTTGCATGTGGGGGTGCACAGGTGGTCTCATGTGTGTGCCCGTTTGTCTGTGTGTAAAGTTATTGTTGTTGAAAAGAAAATGAGCTCCTAGCTAATACAAAATCAAGCATTTCAGATAAAAATTCATTATGGTTCTGAAATGGAAGCACTTTCATAGTCAAGAATAATTGGGTGCTTGGACAACCGTAGTGTGTATTATACTGTGTGTCACCTATAGTGCTTCGACATCGAGGTTAATCGATACGGGTTTAATCATCAATGATCACCATCGTCATGTTTCCCCAGGACAGCCGTTAGTACTTGATATAGATGGGAGAGAGGGATATAAAGGGTTCTACAATGTCTTATCGACAGATTCTGGCTTGTTCACTAGCGGTTACAATTGCCAGAGGTGGGCATCCGGGGAGAGGTAGTTTGTTTTTATGGATTTAGGATCAACTAGAAAAGGTGTAGTTGATATTTGTATTTTTTACTATAGTGTAGGATATATTGTACTCTTTGATTTCAGGGTTCAGGTGCAAGGGAGTCGGCGCTGAGAGTTTTTCTTGTCCGACTGCATGAGCGTCACGAGCGCGCTTGTGTGCCGGGGTGGAGGCTTTTCCGGGAGGGTGGGCCTGGCTTCGGAAGCGGGAGGGGAGGCTAGCGCGCCACATAACGGCGCGACCGCACGGACTTATGGCTTCTGCAGTTCACTGACCGGCCCTGACGCCTTCCTCGCGGGAAAACTTTAATGGGCTTGTCAGCTGAAGTTCACTGCTTCACACGCATGCGGGAACGCGATGCGGACAGCGCCGTCTTTCTAAATCCGCCACTGATAGGGATAATGTTCCCCTCAGCGCGACTCATCGACACCTCAGCACGTCTTTTTTGACATGTACGGGCCAAGACATGGATTTATTCGAAAAAATCTGATCCACACCAGGGTATAAGGACTACGTGGGTATGCCCTCTTATCCCATCGCTAGCATGGTTGGTCTTTGTCCGTACGCCTCGACATGTCTTGCATAAAAGCATCTAATTCTCCCGTACACTATCCTGAAAAGTTACTTATTCCCCCGATCGTGACACGATGTGGGATTACGAGAGAAAAATAGTATTTCCCGCCTTTATCTGAAATATCGTATTATGATGTTAGTGTTATCCCTTAAGCTTGGGGTGTGGACGTTCCTGGGTATACGGTTCCCACTGTTCTGTGGTATTATAGTGTTTCCAGATCGTTTGTCACACGTGTGACAAGGCTTCGAATTCACACTTACTTCTTACACGGGTTGAACCTAATTCGTTAAATCAGATAAAGATTTTTTTCCGAGGGCCTTGACACCTCATTGAAAAGAGAGGTAAGGATATTGAGATTGGCGATCTCTTGTCTCATGAAGAATTGATATGAAATAATATGGGTCACAAAGATGGTAGCTTAACCCACTCAAAGGTGTTTGAAGTCTGCTGAGGGGGGGGGAATGATTATTCATACTTGTTGATGATGTCATTTAGGATCGTCTTGAGAGATTTTATTAATTTCCTTTTGTCACTTGTGTGTTAACTAGTGCATACCCTCGCTGGTTCGTGTGCCCTATCCCTGTACTGGTCCAGACACTCTGTCTCTTAGTCCATTTCCTTCTCCTTTAGTCTTCTTTCAAAGGGGTGAGTTCATTTGTCCAGTGTAAAAACACCTTCCCCTCATCATTTGAGGGGTATCCATGTTTCAGTGGAATTCTATGCTGCTGTTTTGGTACTCCTTTTGGGAGATTATGTTTGTACAACCCTTCCCTCCTTATAGTCTCTGAAGTCTATCAGGAATTAATGTTTCCGCTTTCTTGAAGTCACAACTGGCGACACCATTTATTCAGCACGCTAGTCCCTGCGCATTCGGAGTATACTCGGTGTTTTCAGGTTTTCTGGATCGTTTTCTGCCAGATGCATTGAGTTATTTCCGGGGAAGGAATTTAGCTTTTTATTCCCGGCTTGCTAGAAAATCCTGCAATGCCGCTAAATACACATGGTGGCGTTGCGAGAGCGTTCTTTTGAAGCCGTCCCTTATAATGAATTGTAATGCATATATATACTGTATAGATAATATTACGTTATAACAAACACCCCTGTAAGCCCTACAACGCCCTACAGTTACTGTATATGTCACATACATAAATGATCATTCTGTTGGGGCGGCGGGGGACGAGATGTGTTTGAGTAGAGAGAAGATCCGCTGCTCTCTCTCTCTGCGCAAACATCCGCACATTAAAAGTATTTGAAATACTTTTTATGATAGTGTAGATGTGCAGGGGGTCTCCGGAGCTGACCGCGTTGGTTTTTAGGTCTGGGGACCCCGTGCCCCCCAGATACAGCCCTTTAGGGGGTTGCCGGTATCCCTCTGTTGGTTTAAGGTCCGATCACGTGATCGCGGCCGTAAAACCAACGAGGCAGAGGGATACGGCACCCCCTAAGGGGCCTTATCTCCGGGGGCACGGGTCTCCCAGACCTGAAACCTGTGCGCTTCTGCTCTGGATACCCCATGCCCATTGTACAGTACATAAAACACATACCAATAACGTAGATATAAACAACACTCGTTCTTACCCTTACGGCTATGAGCGTGGTAAAGAGCATCATTTCTGTATTTTAATACTAAATTGTACAGTGAGCAGGGGGTTCCCTGGACCAGAAATTATGCGCTCAGGGACCCCCCCCTGCTCCTGCTCAATATTATAAAAATACGAAATCTGCTTCATTACCATAGCGATGAGCCGCTAAGGCAATGAACGGGTAACCCACGTGCCCGCTTTATTGTGTGTGTGGGTGGGGATGGGTAGGGGGTATTTGGCCTCCTGGTGGAGTTTAGGGTTGCGGGTGCAACTAAACCCCTTCACGACCGTAGCAGTTATAACCGCTACGGGTCATGAAGGGGGTAAGCTCTCCGCTACCCCCCCGCAAGCCCAAACAAGCACCGTTGGGGCTAATACCCCATTCACCCATCCCCACCACTACCCACAAAAAAAAATCACACACACACAGCACAGCACAGCAGGCCGCCAAAAAATAAATACTAACTTATAAATAAATCAATAATAAATGCAATACATACATTTAAATACTATTTTATTGATAGTGTAGATGTGCGGGGTCCTCGGAGCTGAACCGCGTGGTTTTAGGTCTGGGGACCCCGGCCCCCGAGCTACAGGCCCCTTGAGGGGTTGGCCGGTAATCCCTCTGCTTGTTTAAAGGTCGATCACGTGATCAGGCTGTAAAACCAAGCAGAGCAAGGGATACGGCACCCCTAAGGGCGCTATCTCTGGGGGCAACGGGGCCCCAGACCTGAAACCTTGCGCTTCTGCTCTGAGAGACGCCCCCTGCCACATTACAGTATCAATAAACACATACAATATAAACAGTATAATAACCCGTCGTCTTTACCTTAGCGCTTGCGCTATGGTAAGAAGCATCATTTCTGTATTTTAATAATATTAGTACAGTGAGCAGGGGTTCCCGAGCCAGAAATAATGCCTCAGTTGGGACCCCCCACCACCCCGCTCCTGCTCCATTTATTAAAAAATACAGAAAAAATTGGGCTTTGCTTTTTGAGTCATTACATAGCGATATCCGCTAAGGGCAATGAAGGGGTTAAACCACCGTGCCCCATTCAGTGTTGTAGTGGGTGGGGATGGGTGACGCGGGGGGTATTGTGGCCTGGTGGACGTTTAGGGTTGCGGGTGCACTTAACCCTTCACGACCGTAGCAGTTAATACCCGACTACGGTCAATGAAGGGGTTAAGCCCTCCCGCGTACCCCCGCAAGCCCTAAACAAGCAACGTTGGGGCTAATACCCATTCACCCTCCCACCACTACCCACAATAAAAAAAATACACCACACAGCAAGCACACGCAGGCGCCCAAAATCTAAATAAATACTTAAATAAAATATAACAAAAAATGACAATAAATACATTTGAATACATTTTTTATTGATAGTGTAGATTGTGGCAGGGGGTCTCCGGAGCTGAACCGCGTGGTTTTAGGTCCTGGGACCCGTGCCCCCCCGAGATCCAGGCCCTTTAGGGGCGTGCCGGTATCCCTCTGCTTGGTTTAAATTCCTACACCCCCTGAGATCGCGGCTTGTTAAACCAAGCAGTAGCAGTAGGGATACCGCACCCCCTAAGGGGTCCTGTATCTCGGGCTGTGGGGCACGGGGTCACACAGACCTGAAAACCTGTGCGCTTCTGCTCTGGAGACCCCCTTGCACATGTACAGTATCAATAACAACACAACTGAATATACAGTATAAATAAAATCTCTTAGTCTTAACTTAGCGCTATGCGCTATGGTAAGAACAGCATCATCTATTTCTGTTTTTATATAATATTGTACAGTGAGCAGGGGGTTTCCCTGAGCCAGGGAAATAATAATGCTCAGGGACCCCCCTGCTCCTGCTCAATATTAAATTAAAAAATACAAAAGAAATGCTTGCCGTCATTACATAGCGGGATAGCCGCTAACGGTCAATGAAGGGGTTAACCCAGCGGCCCGCTTTTATTTTGTAGAGGGGTGGGGATGGGTGAGTGGGGGTATTTGGCACTTGGTGGGAGTTTGGTCGGGTGCCACTTAACCCTTCACGACCGTAGCAGTTAATACCGCTACGGTCATGTAAGGGGTCAAGGCCCCTCCCGCTACCCCCACGCAAGCCCTAAACAAGCACCATTGGGGCTAATACCCCATTCCCCCATCCCCCCACTACCCACCAATAAAAAAAATACCAACACACAGCACAGCACAGCAGGCTGCCAAAAAAATAATAATAATTTATAAATAAATTAATAATAAATTGACAATAAATACATTTGAAATACATTTTTATTGATAGTGTAGATGTGCAGGGGGTCTCCGGAGATGAACCGCGTTGGTTTTAGGTCTGGGGACCCCGTGCCCCCCGTAGATACAGCCCCTCTTTAGGGGGTGCCGGTTATCCCTCCTGACGCTTGAGGTGTGAGTGAAAGAGGCCGATCACGGATCGACAGGCACTGTAAACGTCTAGAGCAGAGCCAGGGCCAGCGTCCCAAGGCGGAAACCCCCTCAGAGGGGAGAAGGGCCACTGAATATCGCGTAGGGGGAAAGGGAGCGTCCCCAGACCTGAATGAACCTGTGCGCTTCTGCTCGCGTGTGTATAGTGACCCCCATGAACATGGACAGTATCAAGCAAAAACAGACACATACAATATACAGTATAAATAAACACTCGTTCCGTTAGCATAAGGGCTGGCATGGTAAAGAAGCATCAGTTCGTGTATTTTATAAATAAGATTGTACAGTAGAGCAGGGGTTCCCTGAGCAGAAATTAATGAATTAGGTGCCACCCCCTGCTCCTGCTCAATCTTATTACAAAATAAGAAATTGCTGCGTCATTACCATAGCGGATTTAGCCGCTAGGACAAATGAAGGGGTCAACCCACGTGCCCGACGTTTATTGTGTAGAGTAGGGGTGGGGATGGGTGAGGGGGGGTGATTTGGCCGTGTTGGAGTTTCGGACTTGCGGGGGGGGGGATTGCGGTGCACCTTAACCCCTTTTGCACGCGACCGCACGGTACGCAGTTAATACCGCTACGGTCATGAACAGCCGGGTTAAGCCTCCCGCTACCCCCCCGCAAAGCCCTATATATACAGAAGCCACCGTTGGGGCTAATAACCCATCACCATCCCCCTCCACAATAAAAAAAATTACACACACACACAGCAGCC
This sequence comes from Ascaphus truei, assembly GCA_036426205.1. Taxonomy (NCBI): domain Eukaryota; kingdom Metazoa; phylum Chordata; class Amphibia; order Anura; family Ascaphidae; genus Ascaphus; species Ascaphus truei. Next base: position 8,393 of record WSYH01009245.1, on the reverse strand, counting down.
CCACAATTAATAAATAAATCTCTTCTAAATAAATAATAAATACATTGAAGAGAAATAAATGATACTGGCGTCGGTGAGCACCCTCACCCCATAAATGATATAATAATAACATCCCGTATACATATTCCAGTTATATACTTTGTATATATATATATAATATACTACACTTTGTATATATACCTCTCCAGTGTCACCGTACACAGACCAACATATACATATACATATATATATATATTATATATATATATTATATCTAGATATTATTATTATATATATATATATGTATACAGTATATATACACACATGTGAACCATGTTACAAATACATGTAGATGGTTATCAAAATCATACTGTCCTACAGTAACGCTTCTCTATACAGGACAATTAATAAGAATCCATTTAATAATCAAACTTATTTACAATATACAACATAAAACATTCCACTCACACAGTACATTGCATGACATTGTATAAATGATGCATAAAAGCCTATGCACCATAACATTCTGCCAAATGAATGTTAACAATATACGTAAATGCAAAGGGGCTTTTTACCCCCAAGTACTCTTTTTTTTGTGAACAGTAAATACAAACACTTCCAAACAATGCAACTATTTTACCACTAGTATACAAAAATCAATATATACTGTAATACCAACCAGAAAACACAAATTTAAAACCAAATCTAACCCTTACAATACAAGGATAACATCTATTATTGTAAAAAAACCTTATACATTATAAACAGCATGTTTAAAAGCCCTCCCCCCTAAAGGTTTTGTTAAGCAGATTACATTGAAGGGAGAGAGATGTAAAGGCCTAAAAGCCCCCTCCCCACTAATGTTTCTGGTTTAACAGATTACATGAAGGGAGAGAGATTTTACAGAAAACAACATAGGGGGGAGGGGGCTTCAACAGATTAAATTGAAGGGAGAGAGATGTTTATGTTACCAGTAAATCTCCCTCCCTGCATTGCTAACACCCTCACCCCTGCCCAAAAAAAAGAGACAAAAATTAAAAACATACAAGTAATGTCCCCTACCCCGTAGATCACCATAGCGGTTATTAACCGCTACAGTCCATGAAGGGGTTAACCCACCCTCCCCACCACTCGGAGGCCTACATACCTCCCACACTAACCCCCCCCACCCGTGAGCCTTACCACCCAGTCCAGTAACCCACAAGGGAGGCCTACCCACATAACGTTGGGAAACACCCCACCCCCACCCCAGTCCCCACAATAAAAACAGTACAATGACCACAATAAACAGCATTAAATTATTAAATACATTACCCACCCCCTGTTGACCCCCCATAAATACAAGATTTATTCTTTTACATTCAGGGTCCATAACGAGCCCCACGCTAGTCCACGGTGGGCTGCAGGGCACCTGCGAAAGACCTACAGTTACCAGCAGCATTCCACAGGTTCTGGAGGCCTGCTGTGGATCTTGCCAGCACATGGCGCCAGGTGGTCTCCTTTGGGTCACCGTGAGCCACATTGGCCCCACGGTAGGCCCAAGGATGTATGGGAGCCCCGGGTCAAACCCACAGTGTCTGCGGGCCCTCGGGTGGTTCCCATGGGGGGCTGGGGAAACTACGCGGGGCTCAGAGGGTCCGCGTTGCCCCCACAGACGTGGTACCACACATCAATCCATCCCCGCACCTACGGTCGGAGTGCCCCCACAGAAGTGGGGACCACAACAATGTAATGCCGCAGGACTACGGGTACAGAGGTGCCCCCACAGAAGGAGGGACACACAGAGTCACTATCCGCATGGGCACCAGTTGGAACCCCACACAGCCTGTCTACCTTTAGGATACCCGAGGATACCCACAGGTGGTCTCAATAGCCCACGCTAAAACCACGGAATCAAAACCCTGAATGTACAAAAGAAATAAACCTGGGCCTATACATTCAATACATAAACCTCCCCCCAACACCGAAGTACAATAATGTGCAAAATAATATTATCCAAGATATGGATAATCGTTTTAATTGCCCATTATTAAAAACATTAACTAGCATATACAAAATAAATAAAGTCTCTGACCTCATTAATACGAAGTGTCCGAGCCAGCGCCGCCTGCTCTTGCCCAACAACGATAATAGCAAAAACCAAGGCAATACATTGCAAGTACATTCAGATATCAATGTAACCCATTAAACACCTTAGGATAAGAACCGCTAAAGGTAATTAAGGGGTTAAGCACCACAGGCCCGATACCCACCCTCACCATGAATTTGTACTGTGGCTTCATCTATGCAACTATAGATATATACGTGTAATATTTATATATACAAGAGAGAAGAGAGAAAGAGAAGAGAGAGAGAGACGAGAGAGAGAATATATACAGGCTATATAGTATATATGAGATTATAAATAGATATCATATATATATAGTAGTAATTATAGTATATATAGACGCATGATATATTATATAGATAGAATAGATACACACACGTATATTAAACACCCATGATAAACCAATATACAGTACAAATAAATGTAGACGGGTTATCAAAGACTGTCCTAAACCAAACTTTCTCCATACATTACCACTAAATTAAAATCAATTACTTTAATATTCATAACTGATCTCTCAAATCTACTGTAAATCATCACTAAAACCTCTGAAAAGCCATTTAAACACTACATTCCAATTAAATGATGCCTAAAATCTATGCACCATATACATTCTGCAAAATTAATCACACAAGTAAAACAAAAACATAAATTAGTAATCATTATTTACAGCCTAAACAATCACACTAGATAAGGAACAATAAAACTTAACAATTAACGCCTAGAGGAACAATTACGCCTTTGAAAAAATATAGTACCGCAAAAAACCACCTTACAAACCAAGCCACAGTCCTGACCTCCTCAAACACACAATACATAATACCCAAGGAATATGACAGTACATCTAGATAATTTTAAAATGACTTTAAACTCACAATAAACATACGTAGAGCATACACAAAAATAATTTAAAACACATCAATCCAGCTTTTAAAACAACAATTTTCTTACCCTGTACTGTACTGTATTGTATATATATCTCTAGACATAATACATACAGTACATACATACATACATGGCAGAAATGATAACCACAAAAAAAAAATACACATGTTAAAAAAACCTTTGAAAAAATAACAAGTTACATAAAATACATTTCTTTAATGTAGTTCCTTCCCATACTGACCCCACAGACTACCGGTGCCCAGCTTACGCACGAACCCAATCCACGATCAGGAACCCATAAATAATAAACCATTCAAAAAATTAACATTAAACTAAAAATCAAACCAATCACGGGTCTTCTCGTTGTAATCATCTTTATCTTCATCTGTGTTCTTCTTCTTCTATCCCTTCCAGCGGGGGGGGGGGGGGCGGGGTCTTCTCCCGTCTGCGGCCACGCCCTGGTCTTCCTTTTTTTCTTTCCAGGAGGTCCTTCCTCCGCGGCGTCTGGCTTCAAAATGAGATGACATCAGGCTTTAAAGGCCTATGGAAGTCACATTTGCGTCATGGTTCCCAGGTCCTGATGGGACCGTGAAAAACCATGTGTTTGGACGACAAACAAAAAAAATGATGAGAGTCACTAAGGAATGAAGCCACAGCCAATCAGAATGGCTTTGCTTCAATTGCCTTTAAGATGACGTCATGAAAAAGGCAATGGCCCCCTCACATGGAATGGTAGCCAATCAGAGTAGGGGATGGAGGTTCCACGCTATGATTGGCTTACCATTCCATGTGAGGGCGGGCCATGTTGCTTTCATTGGGAAAACGTCATCTTAAAGGCAAGTGAAGCAAAGCCATTTGATTGGCTGTGCTTTCTACCGTTAAGTGACGTCATCAATTTTTTTTTGTGGCCAAAACACATGGTTTTCACGGTCCAATTCAGGGACCGTGAGGGAACCATGACGCAAAATGTGACGTCATAGGACTTTTTTAGAAGGCCTAGTCGTCTCATTTGAAGCCAGTACGCCGCGGAGGAAGGACATCCGGAAAGAAAGAAGACCAGGGCGTGGCCGCAGACGGGCGAGACCCCGCCCCCCCTCAAAGCTGGAAGGAGATAGAAGAAAGAAGAACACAGATGAAAGATAAGAAGTGGATTACAATAGAAGACCCGTGGATTGGTTTGGATTTTAGTTGTATGTTATTATTTTGAAGGGTTTATATTTTATGGGTCCTGATCGTGGATTGGTTCGGGAGTAAGTGGGGCCAACGGGAGTCCGGTTGGGGGCAAGTAATGGTGAAGGGAACTAAAGTAAAGAAAGGTATTTTATTTAAACTTGTTAATTTTTTCCAAAAGGTTTCTTTTAAAAACATGTGTTAAGTTTTTTTTGTTTGGTATATATTTTTGCCACGTATGTATGACCCCCCCCCCCCTCCCCCCCCCTGTACTGGATGTAAATGTCTAGAGAGGATATATACATACGTACAGTACAGGGTATAAGAAATGATGTGTTTAAAAGCTGGATTGGATGTGTGTTAAGATTTTGACAGTATGCTGCTACAGTATGCTTTATGTGAGTTTAAAGTATTTGAAATTAGATAGATGTTATGTACAGTATTCCTTGGTATTGTATTGTGTGTTTGAGGGAGGTAGGGGATAGGCTGGGTTGTAAAGGTTGTAGTTTGGTCGCGTAAAATATTTTTTCAAAGACTTAAGGTTCTGCTCTAGGCGTGAATTTGTGAATGGTGTTATGTTCCTATCTAGTGTGAATTGGTTTAGGGATTGTAAATAATGATTACTAATTTAGTTTTGTTTACGTGGTTGATTATTTGCAGAATGTCTTGGTGCATAGAGATTTAGGCATCATTGATTCTTGGAATGTAAGTTGTTTAAATGGCTTTTCAGATGGTTTTGTGTCGATTTCCAGGAGATTGAGAGATAGTATGAATATTAAAGGAAATTGATTCGCACACTTTCGTGTGTATGTATGGAGAAAAGTTGGTGTGTAGGAGCAGTGCTTTTTTGATAACCCTTCTACATGTATTTGTTACTGTATATTGGTTTATCATGGGGAGGTTGTGATATAAACGCTGTGTGTATATATGGATATCTATATGATAGATATATATATATATTATATATATATATATATATATAATATATATAATAACATAACTATACATATTATCCTGTATATATATCTCGCTGTTACGCCGGTACTGCCCGCAGACCAGACCCGTCCCTTCTACTGAGGTGAGGAACGTATATGGACACGCACCCGCAGCAAAAGGAGCGTGTCCGGAGTGTGGTGATTTTGGCGCTGCCAGGCCAGGTGACGTTTAGCTAGCAATACTTGCCGGTACCGGTGTAGAAGTGCCGTCGTCGTTGCCGTTTTAGCCAAGGTCAGGGATAGGAGAATTCCGGAAGGTCGTTTGTCCAAGCAAGGGGTCGAGAGCCAGAGAAAGACGTCCACCAAGCCAAGTCGTAACCTAAGTGAATGAGAGAGAGAATGCCAGAATAGTGATCCTAGTGGAAACTATGTCGAGCAATGACTGAATGACAGGACAGGCAATATAAAGCGTGGCTGACCAATAGGAAGAGGAGGCAGGCCTGGAGGAGTGCATGGAGCTGTCCTGGATAGGCTGTCCAAAGGAGGATACAGGTGAGTGGTATTTATGCCTGATTGATCCTTGTGTATGTGTTGGGGGCGGAGCCTCACTGCAGGAGCAGTGAATAAATTAAAAGAGTCCTGCGCGTGCTCTGTAACAGAGATGGGTGCGCGCTCGTAAGCGGTAGCAGCCGCATGAGAGAGGGAAGGTCCCGCAGGAGCGCGAGAACGCAGAGGACGGCGGGGAACCCCCAGAGCCGCCGGAGGTAAGTGACGCGCAGAGGACGGCGGGGAACCCCCAGAGCCGCCGGAGGTAAGTGACGCCAGCGAGGGGCGCGCGCCACGGCAGCGGGGGTTAATGAAGGTGAGGAGGCACCAGGGCGCGGGTGCCGCGATCCCTGAATCCTCACAGTAACTATGTAACTATGTACCTACAGTTTTACTTTAGCTTATACGTTGCTTCTTATTCTTGATTTATTCAAGAGGATACTGTACTTCCAGATATAGCAGACGATATTGAACCTGTTAATGAGTCCATGTTGCAGAAATGTCGCGATGAATGACTCGTGCGTCATTTGTTTCAATAGATCTGCATCCAATCCCACGGTAAACATTGCACAAGTTGTGACGCACTTCATTCGCGTTAACAGGTGCAATAACGTCTGCTACATTTGTACAGTAAGAGATTTTTGTTTGTACAGCTATGTTGGTCCATTTATTACAACTGTATGTTCTGCCTATTTTACAAGCATTGTAGGTGCCAATATTAATAACGAGCAATGTGTGAAAGTGCCCCATTTAAATTATTTTGAGCAATTTTCCCACAGGCAAAGACATCTGCATATAATTATTATTATTATTTTATAGCAAAATCAAAGTTCCAATTGTGTTGTTCCCCTTTTTTTTTTCAAATATGTGGCGAGTGTGAATGTCAAAACTATTAAATGTGACTAATCATATGAATCTTTACAGTGAATATCTCACTGGTGAATCTTGTCAGACTTGGAGACCTCGTGACCCGTTGAAGGTCCAGCACATGAAGTTTGGGGTCTACTGTTACATATTTCTGTTTTAGTGTTTTCTGCTAACCCAAAATATGTAGGAAAAATATTTACTACATATTATTTTCAGGCTTATTTACATAGCTAAACATACATAATTGGTAGCACTATGGTTTGGAAAGTTAAAATGTTAAATTAGATAGTCATAGTTTGTCTTCTGGTGTTGAGAAGTTGTCTTAGGGAGTAGAGCCACTTAGTTCACATGGCCTAAATGTTTAAGAGCATTATTGAAAAAAAACATTATATATATATATATATATATATATATATATATATATATGTTATGGTGGGTGAAAAAGGCGACAAAAAACCTCCACAGTTGACATATAGCCAATAAAGAATATCACTTGTGAGCACATTCACATGTCTTAGACAGGTCTGCAACCCTGCCTTTCAACCATTATCACCACGCATACAGTGCTCCCACTGCAGCAAGGGATTCTGGGAAATGACATGCAAATGAGCACACAATGTGTTACCTTTTGCATGGAATATCCATTCACATGGAGCCCATTTAAGCTGATGCATCGCCGTTCACACAGCTTTTAAACACAGCATGGGACTAGCAAAGCAAGTACAAGCCACTCACAGACATGTTTCAACCTTGTGTATATTGGCTTTGCATCTCATCCCAGGCTATGTTTAAAAGCTGTGTTTAAAGCAGCATTCATTGGCTTAAGGGTTTTCCAGGGTTTTCCATGTAATGTGGACTTGAGACAAAAGGTGGCATTTGCATGTCATTTCTCAGAATCCCTTGCTGCAGTGGAAGCACTGTATGCTAGGTGATAATGGCGAAGTGCAGGGTTGCAGACCTGTCTAAGACATGTGAATGTGCTTACAAGTAACATTGTATATGAGACATATATATATATATATAATAGATAATAATATATTATAATATATTATATTAGATATATATATATATAGATATATGTATATGTAATATAGATTTGCTGCAGATACCTGGTTGCTATTGTGCAATACTAAAATGCATTTTCCTCAGTATACACCAGTCATGTCCAAATGTAGTTGCTATAGCTATTGTGCTGAGCCTTATTATTCATAACCATTGCTGTGCATTTACTGTAGTGTTCAGATGCCTGTCACACAGAAGGCTAATTTGGGAAATGCTGTGAATTTTTTCTGACCTTTACCAAAGCTGTCACAGTTGGGTGCACAACTATATGGTCATTCTCCCATAGATCATTTTAAAAGCTTTATTTTCCATTATGGTGTAGAAGGTATTAAGGCTCACTCGGTATTATCAACTCACTCACAAGGCAGTGAAGGCACACACAGAAAAAACAAGTCGGTGATCAGGTTTCAAAGAGGAAAAGCAGAGCATGCACCTTTAAACCCGGGTCTGAAAGTATATAGCAATGCACATTGCCTTGTAAGTTCAAATAAATAATAAACATTTTAACATGACAGCCTCTGTATTGCTGAGAAATTCTGACTACTGACCATGGAAAAAGAAAAGACACATTTTCAAAGAACTCAATTTTGAATGTGACCTTTGGTAAAAAAAAAATACATTGGTTTGGATTAAAGGAGAGAAATACATAAAATAAAATGTACAATATTAAATGTCCCCTGGTAAAAAATAATACAGTATATTCTAGAACTTTGGGGCAGATTCATCAAGTGCCGACAAAGGTTAGAGCACCAGATCCAGCATTAACTCTAACACCAGATCCAGCATACTAAACCAGACTGGCACTTTTTGAATCTGCCCGTTTGTGCCATGTAGAGTATGCT